>CM035426.1:123626914-123761914 GCA_020310875.1 Ceratopteris richardii
GTTTGCAACATTACTCCATCGTACTTCAAAAGTACGAGATTAAGGAGCCAGGGATCACTCTGGCATATTAAAAATATATATGTGGAGTGTATTATGATTGAGAATGAGGAAATCACTTTTGATAGTGAATTTTTAACATATATGCGAAACATCAGCATAGCATATGCATGTTCCACTTCTTTGCAGCTTGATGTTACATCTCAGCCACTTGAGTGATGAAATCATTATGGCTATGGACACCCCACGATCACTCCATACCCTTGTCTATCATGAGCTTCATTATGTGCACCTACCTTATCCCCATGGCAAGCAAGATGGTTGACACATGCAACCAGCATGAAGATAAAGGAGAAATACCAGCCCTTCATCTTCTTAATAACAAGAAGCTACACAAAGAGGAGAACTTAAATGTGCCTTCAACCATCAGCTTGCATATGCTCCCCTTGCATATGAAGCTGATATGCTCCCCTTGCATATGCTCTCCATCTTCCTACTAACAAGAAGCTACACAAAGAGGAGAACTTACATGTGCCTTCAACCATCAGCTTGCATATTTAAGGAGGTGGCCGACTTCACACTAGGTAACAAATAACTTGTTATTCATATGAGGAATGAGGACCCTTGGACTCACTTGTTATTCATATGAAGAATGAATAAGTGAGTCCAAGGGTCCTATTTATAGACTCTTTTAAGGAGGTGGAAGCACAGTAGGCAAACTCTCCACACTTGGTAAGACACTTTGACTACAAACACCCATCTTGATTTACTTTGGGTTTAGGGATGTACCACCGTCGTCTAAGTTACTTATCACGTTCCAATCCGTGACACTTGGGAGATACTTCATCGAGCTTCAAAGGAAAGAGAGAAGATTCCATGTAGAGCTCATTCAAAGGGAAGTTGAGTGCAATGGCTAACAAGCTTCTTCTAGAGTAAACAAGAGGTAGCATCAAACCTCTCTCAAAAGTGTAGATGACCCCCTCTAAGGCAAAAAGACATAAGGCACACAAACAAGTTTGAGCCACTTGCTTTAAAGCACGAAAACAACATGTGACTCCTACCTAAAGGATTAGACATTATGATACACTTCTCAAAGATCTCATAATGTGGCATACAACCATGCATGCGTACATTGGAGACATCTTTTTATGCATTCTAGCCCTTTGCACATGCCACATGCTCAAAATGAAGAGACCTTTTTTGCATTATAGTCCTTTGGGTGCACTTACCACATAGACATTTTAAGTAGTGATATGGTACGTTTGATGCGATACATATGATACGTAAATGATTCGCTTACCGTACGCGGCAAGGAGGTTTGGTACGGTTATGTGACTGTGAGATCTTCTAGAATTTGACTCTTTATAGCTCTTGGTCTTTGTAGAGTTCTTGATATGTGGTACTGAAACACGATGATGATGGATATTCATGATGAAACTGGAAAGGGTTTTTAGTATCTAAGTACAGAATCAAGGGCACGATTCTCATGATGGACAGTACTCCTCTTTTGACTCTGATGATGATCCTTATGACATGGGATGGTGATTGTGGAAGTCTTGAACCTAACTTGTTTCTTCTTCTAAGGACCTTTGAATACCATGTGATCATGGTCTCCACAATAAAAGCATAATCCATTATCCTTCCGATGTTTTCCTTCCTTTGATGTAAGTTGTCAGATCCTTATATTATCCAATTGCATAGGTTTTAGTTGAGTTTCTTCGAACATATGTTGTTGTGGAATAGAGATGAACTTGTATTCTGGATCTCTAATAGAAGTTTTCTTCTCTTGCTACGTGTTTACCTTGGGCATAATTAGCATGAGATCCTTGACATCATCATGTAAACCCATGAAAATTGGTTGATAAAATAATCCTCATGCCATGTGAGATCACAAATGATTTGTCTGAATTCTGATACATAGGTAGATGCATGCCTATTTCCTTGATGTAGCTTCCTTAGCTTTGTTTCGGCAACATGTGAACAATTGGTATCTCCAAAAGAAGATGTGAACTCTCGAACAAAGGCCTTGAAATCATATACAATATCCATATCCTTCTCAAGGATAGGTTGAAACCATGAAAGAGCAAAGCCATATAATAGAGTTCCTATGAGTCCTACTCGAGAAGCATCCAGAAGCATCAACTAGGTGCTGGATGCTAGGTACCTGTCTGGTTGCATTCTTATGAATAGTTTCACTTGTTGCAAAAATCCTCGAAACCATGTCCCATCAAATTTAATCTTGATGAAACTAGTCTTGCCAAAATGCAAGGAGAGCACTAGATTGTGCCCTCTGACTAGACTAGACAAGATTTCGGAATTATACTTTTGATTACAAGATCACCCAAGTAGGGAAAATAATAAAAAATATGTAACTACTACAAGAAGTCCCACAACCCGGGACTGATAGGTATGGATAACTCGACTCGAGATGATACAAGAGATCCCACGACCCAAGATCATAGGTATGAAGCAAGATATTTGGATTACAAGAACTCCCTTCAAACATGCAAGATAGTTTCAATTGTTGCAAAAATCCTCGAAACCATGTCCCATCAAATTTGGATCTTGATGAAAGTAGTCTTGCCAAAATGCAAGGAGAGCACTAGATTGTGCCCTCTGACTAGACTAGACAAGATTTCGGAATTATACTTTTGATTACAAGATCACCCACGTAGGGAAAATAATAAAAAATATGTAACTGATACAAGAAGTCCCACAACCTGGGACTGATAGGTATGGATAGCTCGACTCGAGATGATACAAGAGATCCCACGACCCAAGATCATAGGTATGAAGCAAGATATTTGGATTACAAGAACTCCCTTCAGGGAGATGAACTAAATACAAGAAATAACTAGACAAGATCTCGTATTACGAGATTACAAGAGGACAAGGCTAGATGTCCAAGAACTAGACTAATCAGGACTAGAACAAGGGACAAGACAAGAACTGGAACTTTGAAAGTACTTACTTGGTGATCATGACTCCTTGAGCTCCCAAGACTAGCATTGGCAAGAGTGAGTGTATATGTGGCCAACCCCTCCTTATATAGGTTTTCAAGGGCGGTTCATCAATGGCAGTTACAAGTTGATGATGTCATCAATTTGAAACAAGACATTCGTTGGCTTGGTATCCAAATTAGACAAGTAGGCCATCGATCTTAGGGTTTTGCCATGTTCCATACGCAATGGAATCATCAGTTTCTCCAAACTCCGAATCAATCATGAGATATAGAAAGTCACATGGAATCTGAGGTTCAAGATGGTTTCCTTTGTCCATGACACCGCATGCATTTGGTGATACGATACGTACCGTACCATTCCAAGAGGTTTGAGTAGAGATTTTTTCCAACTATGGTGGGTGTGTATGTTCGAACTTTGAGTGAGTGTGTGTGTGTAAGCATTCGAGTGTGGTGATATTTCTCCCTAATACTTGCACACCTCCAATACCCAACGTTACATCACCTATTCTAAACCTCTAACAATGTTTTTGAATTCCCAAGAAATTTGTAAGGTATATACTACAATATGCAAGTTTTAATAGTGGATAGGATCGAAACCAAACAATTAATGTTCATTAGTACAAAGAGAATAAAACCAAGCATGCCCATGTCCCAATATGGATTAAGCCTACTAATTTGGACTCCTTGACCTAAGGAAATGTGAAAGACATGAGAAATACAATGTACACGTTAGCCTACAGAATCCAAAGCTTTTCAGTTCAGCAACATACACAATAGAATACATGCACTAACTTCATCATGTACTCTGATATTTGTCATATTTAGGCAATGTATGTGCCTATAGAGACAAGGGAAGTTGCAAATGCTCTTAACCCTGGGGATAGCCAAGGCCAGAACCCATGCATCCTATGGTTGGTCGCCTACACAACTATTATCATAAACAATGAATTATCCAATCTAGAGAAATAACATGGTTACTTCATTCTCCCACATATTGCATGGTTTTTTATAATTATCGTTTATGATGATTTTATTAGTCAGCCAAGGTGACTCTGCCCAAATTCAGACATGCATATATAATGGTATGAGAATGTGAGACTAAAGAACAAAATTCTATGTTTTGTATTCCTACAATACAAGTTGTATCAAATTGAATATCCTCTTCATAAACCTTCTACTTATAATGGCAATTGGATGCAAGTGGAATCGTTTGCAACTCAAGTTAAGTTGACATAAGATGAAGTTCTTTGTTAATAGCCAACATGCAAAAGATTGTACTCTTTTCTTTTGATTTGATAATTCTAATGAGTCATAAGAATGACTATATGCCTTTAGTTAGGAGTAAAGGAGATTGTTGCATTTGCCATCTTGCTCATGTTTTTGAGAAGCACATGTTTTTAAGTGGCTCATGTTTTTTTAATAGCATCCATCTTAGAAGCTCATTATTTATATCCACAATAGTCGATGGACAAAATATCTATTACTTTTTGTTGGGAAGTCATTAAGATGACTCTAGTACCATCGATACAAAAGGGGCAAGAGCTTAGGTGGCCACTTTGTGTGATTGCAAAAAGGCAAAGTATGTAGACAAGGGACCTAGAAACGAAAGGGAAAGGTTTTCCATAAAAATTGCAAGTACACGGAATTGAATTAAAGAGAGCTTCAAAAGGTATATACTTCACCAGATGTTGGCATGTAGCAGTCATAGTTTTTACAAGAGATGAATTAGATGCTTAGCCTAGTTGGCTACAATGGTGCACCCATCTAGTCATCACAGTTTGAGTATGTCATACAGACTCATATTTAGAGTCTTTAATGCCAAGAGTACTAGAGTATTGTCCAAATATTATTTGCATGTGGTTTGCTAGGGATATCTGATCAAAATTAGTATGTTGGAACAATTCCAACTTAGCGGTGGTTGAAAATACAAGCGATTTTCGCTCGTTAGACATGTTCTCATCATACATTAGATAGTGGTAGCCCCACGAGTTGCTTCATTTCCTCAGCACATCTTCATATTGTATAAAAGATTTGGATCCTCGGTTTGAATCGTGATAGGAAACTCTTGGAGTCTCAATTCATGAGTAAGTAAATCTAGAAGATTTATTTCAATTTCATATATATCACACTATAGGAAAGAAGTTTCCATTATTTCTTAGTTTGTTGCATTCTTAGACCTCATCATTTGATGAGTTTTTTCTTCTTCCAAAATTTGCCTCACAGATTTGGGACATAATCAGATTACCTAAGAAGTTCCTAGAACATTATTCTTTTATCTTTATCTTTGCTGGAAAAGTCAATTACTGGACGAGTATATGAGAACTCCACATGAGGCTCATATTTTCAATGCGCTTAGTACTTCTCCTTACTCCAGTTAAGTGATCTTCATTACTACATATATTTCTCATTGTTATGATAAGTTATCAATTATAATTATAATGAGAAGAGGGCCAGATGCCAAGGTCTCTACAAGTGATAAGTGATCTCTGATATTGCTTGGAATCATATGTTCTGATTCGCCAACATTTTGTTAATCCTTCTATATCCATTGAAGACAATAAATTTTTAGAATGGGGAGAGAGTGTTATAGTTAGGCAATGTATGTGCTTGGCGGAACAAGGACAAGTTGTCAACGTTCCTAGCAACAACGAAATCCATAGATCCTACAGTTGGTTGCTTATTCATGATAGCAAGATGAATAGCAAGACCAATAGAGGACTTTTGATGAAGGCTGGGCAAGGGCTATATATTTGGTTGGGAGGTGAGCCCCAAGCATGCCATTCCACTCTCTAATAATATTATATTGACTAAATACCACAACTTCATACAACAATAAGCTCCATGATAGACTATAGCATGGTATTTAGCAGATATTACATGATAAAATCATCAACTCCATCAATTATAATGCGCAAAAATCAAATAAATTCTGTCACATGCCACTAACATTCTAGGTGCCCAACAGCAAAGTCAAAACCGATCACTCATACAGCCTTCTTCATGAAACACACACAAGGATGCATCAACACATAGATCTGACTCTCCAGACTATATCAGGGCCCAGCGAATGAAGGTCGAATTCAGCCATCTAGAATCTTGCATAAAAGAATGATTATAGAAAAGTGAATAGATAGGCAACCCATGGTTCAAGTGCCCATGGAAGCTCATATACGTGCATGACATAACCTGGGGCTAGCACTTTAGCCATGCAGCAGTCTTTGTAGCAAGTATTATTCAATTCAGCACACATCAAGCAACAGGGAGACATGGGACTATCAATTACCATGTTGTTATGCATACTCTGTGTACAGTACTTGCAGCAACCATTGCAATAATCCCTGAGAGAATCACTGCAAGAACACCCAATGCCAGCAATAAGAAGTTCCTACATGAAAAAGCTCTCTGAGACAGAATCTGGACATACACTGCACAGTGTCTCACCAGTGCCCCAACCTGCCCTGCTATCAAGAGTCTCCTGCCAGTTACCTATGAACTGCTCCATTATTAAACAAACAAAATGTCAGATACCATCTCAAATTTAAGTTTCATACAAAATACTTGCTTGCTCTTAGAGAATGGAGGGACCAGATCGTTCAGTACCTAAAATAGACACTGAAATTACCGTCACTAAAAAACCCTTTTGCTCCTTAAATGAGATACAGAAGCCTGTCTTGTGTAAATGAACAGCACTCAGAATTACAGGTTTATGTTGGATACACGTGCATTTCTCTAATCTTATCAAGTTTCAGGCTAAAAAATGACAAGCAGTTTATGCCAGCTCTCCTAGAGAAAGGAGAAAGAACTTGCTGCGATCCTAGACTTTCCCTAAAGTGTCTCAAAACAGAAGGTCAATCAAAAACTCATTATACATGTATGAAGTACTGAATACAAATACACAGTTAACTGTTAGCATTTTTGAAAATAACAGTGCAATCTCACTAGCTTATTAATCTCTGGACAAAATCTAAGTCTATTAACAGATGCTTGGATACTTTCATTCGGGCGTTACATATCAGTGATAAATCTCACCGTTAATGCGAGCAGAAACAGAAGTGAGCTTATAAAGCCCCCCAAAATGGTAAAAACTTCTGAAGAGGCTAGCTTCTCTTTATACATCTGCTGAAGCGAGAGTGTGATCATGAAAAGAAGAAAGGAGTACAACATTGAATATCCTGCACCTGTCATTCCTGCATATACACATAAAAAGTAGATTAATATTTTTGGAAACATTCCTAAGGCCACCAAATAAGGCAAGGATTCTGTGAAGCCAATAAGTTAGATTTCCTCTGATGTTCTCTATATCAAATTTGACTTTCCAAAAGATAATAAATAAATAATTCTCATGATCCACATCCATAGAAAAATAAGGCATCAATATAACTATGCTGATTATGGAGTGGCAGTGTTTGTAAAAACACTCGGATGGGACAAAGTCTTGCACAGGAAACAAGGACATGAATGGAAGCGTGAAGTACTGAAAAAAGAGCACAGAGATGCAGGATATGGCAATCTGCTGATTCAATAAATTTATAATAAATCATAACTTAGATGCATGTAATTTGTTCAAAAAATAAGCAAGCTAACCATTGAGCCTTTGTACAAGTTGGGAGTGTAGGGACCTTCAAATCTTCTTTACTTGTACATTAACAAGTGGGTATGTAAGTGCCATGTTCCATGACCATACTTGACCATTGGTGCTGATAAATGGCTTTGTTACACAAGTTGGGGATGAGATTTGCTGATGATTGCTTGTACTACAAACGGAACTAGAAGGCTGATATCAATCACCTTCACATATTGCACTCACAATTGAATAACCATCCAAAAAAAACAAGGTTGGATCAAGCTAAAGACCTTTTAATTAGTAAAATTCATTGTAGGCTTTTCACCATCTTAAGATCATATTTGAGGATTCCTTAGTGAACTTTTGCCTCATGATCTGAATAACTCTTAAAAAATACAAGATCAAACCTAAGGAAGTAAGGTTAGTTGGACATTAAAACTGCATTTCTGAATGGTGATCATGAAAAGTGTATATATTTTTACCCTGTGGTTTTGTGCAAAAAAAGCATTAAAGCAAAGTGTGCAACTGGAAAAACGCATTATATGGTTTGAATCAAGCACCATGTGCTTGGTATGAGAAGATACATGCCTACCTGCTAGCACATCGTTTTGAGAACAATCCAACTAAGAGCACCATATATGTTAAGCATGCAGATGACCTACTTCTGATCATGGTTGTATATGTTGATGATATGCTACTCACTGGTCCTAATGAAAAGCATATTGCTGAATTTAAGGATGATCTACATCCCTCTTTTGAGATGTAAGATCTAAGGCATTTGCATCAATATTTGAGCATTCAATTTATGCAAGTTGACGGGGGAATAGCTTTGTGTCAAGCAAAATATATTGACACATTATTGGGGCATTTTGGCCTTGAAGATTGCAAACCTATCGCCATTCCCATGGAAACAAGTTTACGATTGAGTCTTCATGATGTTGAAAATGCATTTGATGTTGTTCTCTATTAACGAGCTATTGGATCCTTGATTTATGTATGCATAACTCGGTCTCATATTCAATTTGTTGTCTCTTAGATGAGCAAGTTTATGCATTACAGGCCTCAAGAATTGGAAAACGGTTAAATGCATCGTTCACTATTTGAGTGGTATCCGGCTACTTGGATTGTTTTATCCCAAGGGGGGATCATTACCACCAAATTTATATGCTTTTTTTGACTCAGATGGTTGCTACGAAAGTCGTGTGCCCACCTGTGGTTTTTGCTTCATGCTTGGTAGCTCATGCATATCTTGGTTGAGCAAGAAGAAGCCTATTGTGGCAACTTACAAGGTGGAAAGGTACGTAAGGCACGGCACAAATATGGCACGTATGGAACGAACATTTGTATTGAATGCTTCTTAAGGTACGTAACCAATACGTACCTTTTGTTATGTGCATATAATTATTAATATATTTGTGTGTACATGTCATATGAAACATGCTTATTCTACAAATGATCAAACTTGTTGCATGTTGCACATTGCATACTGATGATTGCATACACAATGTGTATGTGTCCGTTACATCTCGTCCTCTCCACACACACATACACACACCACACATATAATATGAGTGTGTGCTGAGATACATATATATGGAGTCACTGTAAATATGTAAGAGTGCCTATTGTGTACAGCTTAGTGAGATCAGAAAACACAAATGACATCAGAGTTCATACACATTTAATATATATATATATATATATATATATATATATATATATATATATATATATATATATATATATATATATATATATATATATATAGATAGATAGAGAGAGAGAGAGAGTCTTACATATTATACAGTATATGTGAGTGCACATAAATTACACAGTCACATGCATCAAGGCATGACTGGATATAATATGTATCTGTTATCACCAGTCATGCCTCAATGCATGTGATTGTTTATAATTATGTGCACTCACACATACTACAGAATATGTGTGACTCTAGGGGGGTTCTTTTCACCTTTCCCTCACGGTACTGCTTCGCTATCGGTCACTCAGGAGTATTTAGCCTTGCGAGGTGGTCCTCGCTGATTCACACGGGATTTCGAGAGTGTCTGGACTCGGATGTTGCATATGTCATAATATATTGAGTGAAGTTGCATATGTTATAAATGATGACATGTACCAAATGTCAATGTACCTTTCCATTGGTATAGTTATCGCAACTTTTGCCGGCTTGAAATTCAAACAAAGAGGATAAGAAATGAAGCCAACGAACTGATTGAAAGTACGGTACAAATAATACTGTACCTAAAGCCTGTACTGAAAGGATCAGTTCGTACGTACTGATCCTACCTTGGCCACTTCTACTTGTGAGACTGAGTATAAGGACACAACAATTGTTCAGTATGTGTGGCTAAGGCGCCTTTTGGCTGATTAGTGGTTGCAAGGAACCCTTTGTTCCATGCTCGCACAAAGCACATTGAGGTGCATTATGATTATGTTGCAGAGAGATTCTTTGTTCGAGAGATCAGTTTGGCTTATGTGCCCACCCAGGATAATGTTGGAGACCTTTTCAAAAGGCGCTTACTTAGAAAGAATTTTGAAGCTTTATACAAAGCTTTAGGCTTACTCTCTTTTGTGGATTGATTTCTATTCCATAGCTTCGCACTTCATAATACATGAGTGCCAGCTCCTTGACCACCGCATCACTCCCAAGGGGGATTTGTTGATATATTTTGGTAGTGATATGTGTGAACACACTTCGCATCGCCGAGGCACTTTTTTCCCCCTTAAGAGGTTTTTGTATACACATCTTTAACCCTAACGGGTCTTCTATCTTTATACATCTACTTGGTAATATGTCTTGCATTGTGTTGTTCTCCAAGCTTCATCTCCTTCCTTGTGCTTTTCGTGTGCTTTCCCAAACCTCGAACTCCAACTCTCGCTTCCATATATCAAAACCATTCTTCTCAAATCTCTTAATTTCATAGAAATTTTTCACATCGAAGGAAGGAATGACCATCTTTGGACACACTAAATCTCAAAAAAATAAAATACAAATCTTTTAATTTTTACTCAAAAATTAATCTTTTTGAATTTTTGGGCAAAAATACACCAAATATACAAATTAACCCCAAAGACACATGTGCAATAGCCTAAAGAGGCAATAAGTGAAGTTTGGATTAAATATCAGAAAAACGACATAGTTAGTAATTTCTGAAGTTTTTCTCAAAAATATCAGACAACTAGTTTTTACATAAAAAACAAGAAATTTTGTTGTTTTTTACCCCAACAATGTATGCAAAGCAATGTGAATCCAATGCAAGCTTGTATCAGCAAAAGCCCCATTCTTTTACACCTAGAGGGGAAACTCATCATCATTGCTACCAGGATGCTCAATTAGAGAACGAGAGGCTTAGCATGTGCAAACAACTCATTGAGTTGTCCCAATAGATTCTCAAAGAAACTCACTTACTTAAGGAGAAAACACACATTGTTGTAGTTCAAAAGCCCATCCTCACTTCTCTCATGAACCAAGAGCTACACATATCTCATGTAGGACTTAGCAAAGAAAGAGATCCAAAAGAAAATCTCATTGAGACTAGAGTCATGCTATTTTCAATTGAATCTTTGGCTCATGAGCTTATTGTTGATGTGGTTTAAAACCCTATTGATTAAGAGGTAGAGATTAGTTCACTGATACCAAAAGTTGAAGAGAAATGGCAAGAATCCCTATGGGACCAAGTATAAGAAGCTAGATGGAAGCATAGAGAGAGGATGGGCAAGAATCCCCACTAAAAGAAATTCAATATCATGAGGAATCTCAATTTATTGACTTCCCTGAATGAAAGCGCATCATGGATTGATCTCTCAACAAAAGAAAAAGAAGACGCAGACCTCATGGAATCGCCACAATGTATAGGAGAATACGAAAGTGAACCCATTGTTTAAAAGGAGACTTCCATTAGATTCCCCATGGCCAATACAACAACAACACCCTACATTGAGCGCTTAAAGAATACTCGAGTGAAATGCATGGCAAAAATGGGCCAAAAATGTGTACCCTACAACTGGAAAATCTTTGGGGTTTTTATCCCCAACAAAACCTTGCATGAATTTCTTGTAATTATTGAGAAACAAAGCCCAACCTACTAATCAAAAGCTAAACAAACTATGGAGTATGGAGGGTCAAAGGAAACTAAAAAGAACACAATGGCAACAATGAAATGAAAATAAGCTTGGTCAAGAAATGGAGAAGTTAATGAGAAGAATTTCAAAAGTTTAATGAGCTTCATGAAACTAGAGCTTAGTAGAAAGAACCTCAAGACACACTTGAGTGAGTGAAGATATGTATTAGCTAATGAAAGGAGGCCTCTCTTGTATGGAATTCTAGAGAATATCCTTGCATGTAGAATTTTGGGAACATGCATGAGAATGAATATGAATTTTGAAATGAGCAAAAGCATAAAGCATGGACATCTCAACAATAATATCTAGTGTCTTTGAACTATTCCTTTTAAGCAAAAAGAAATCTCCAATGTTAAAGCATATAAATTGGAGATGAATCTACTCAAACCATAATCTTAACACCTTATTGGCATTCCCATATTGCTTGCTTTACGCAATCATAATCATTACTTGTAACTTAAGGCATACCGAAATAATATTACAAACTACTTGCTAATAAAAGCCTTTTAAAAATCAAAACATTTCATGTGACACATACACAAGGATTTTTTTTACAGAACTATGGGAAAAGAGCGAGAAGGGTAGAAAAGAAAGGGGAGGGGGGGGGGGGGGGGGGTGTCAACAAAAAAACAAACCACTTACATGAGAAATATGATGATCTTCATAGAGCTAGAGCTCACTGGACAAAGCCTAAATGCAAGAGATTAGGCGAATGGATGTATTAGCTAGTGAATGGAGGCTCTTCTTATGTGGAGCTAGTGAAATGATAAGCATCAGCTCAATGGAGAACTCCTTTCAAGGCATAAGCTTGAGTGAGTAAAGCTATGTATTGGCTAATGAAGGGAGGCCGTTTTTATATGGAGTTTGAAAGAATATCCTTGCATGTGAGATTCTCGGCATTTGCATGAGAATGAAAGAGAAATGAGCAAAAAGGTAGAGCACATGCATCTCAACAATAATCTAGTGGTTTTAAACTTTCTTTTCACCAAAAAGAGGTGTTTGAAATAAAAGCATCTACATTGGAAATTAATCTAACCAAACCATGATCTAAGCACGCCATATTGTTGTAAAACATTGAACATAAAAATTGAGAATTCTCACACATCTTACATCCCAAATGAGCATTGATCTACTTATTGGCACTCTCATGTTGCTTACTTTTCAAAAGCCTATTTGTTTCCTTTAATTTTCGGTATATCAAAATAACATTATAAACCACTTGCTGATAAAAGCCTCTAGAAAGTCAAAGTACTTTCAAGTGACACATGTATGGAGGTATTTTACAAGACCAAGAAAAAAGAAGGGGGAGGTGTACATAAACAAGAAACTCCTTACATGAGAAATGTGATGAGTGTCATGGAGCTAAAGCTCAAGGCATGAGCTTGGTAAGTAAATTGATGCATTATCTAGTGAATGAAAGCTCAACTTCTATTAGGCATACCAAAATAATGAAGAGAGTCTCAAGTCATGAGCTTGGGTGAGTAAATTGATGTATTACCTAGTAAATGGAAGCTCTTCTTCTATGGTGCTAGTGACATGATAATTTTAGACATACCAAAATAAAATTACAAACTGCTTACATATGCAGTTCAATGTGCTTCATGGAGCTGGAGCTCAATGGATAGAGCATGGGGAGAGCATGAGACAGGAGCTTGAATGAGTGAAGTAATGTATTGGCTGGAAAAGGGAGGCCCTTTTCATGAGGAGTTTGAGAGAACATCTTTGCATGTGGGGTATTAAGATCTTGAATGAGAATAAATGTGACGTGATTTTAAGGGTAAAGTATGAAAATCCCAACACTAATATCTAGTCTTCTAAGGTAAAGCATGGACATAACAATACTAATATCTAGTCTTTTCAAGCCCTTCATTTACCCCCCCAAAAAAAAAGTATAAAGTCAAAGCATAGAAACTGGAGACCGATCTAGTCAAACCATGATCAGAGCACTCCATCTTCCTATACAATACTGAATATAGAAACTCATGCCAAAAGAGCATTGACCAATATAAATGTTGAAAAATCTTTGCTGGCACCCTCATGTTGCTTACTTTCCAAAATCATATTTGCTTCTTGTGACTTTTGGCATACCAAAATATATTACAAACCGCTGGTTCACCAAAGTATTCCCAAGTAATACATAAAGGGAAATTTTATACAAAACCAAGAAACAAAAGGGGAAAAGGGTGGGAGGGAGGATTGATAAACAAACAAACAAAAGGCGCCTGGCACACACTTGACGATGATAAAAGTTTCAGATATATTTGAGGTGCAATGCTCTTAAGCATCATAGCTTAGAAAAAAATAGTCTGGCCAGCTTACCCCTGCCTCAACTTAGGGTCTCTTTGTGACATTAACTTTAATTGGTACGAATTTTCTGTTCTGCAGATTTATTTAAAACAAAAAATGAGACACGGTCCAAACCCACATAGCCTAGTGGTTTGATGCCTTGAGTCTCTGGGAGGAAGCCTTGAGTTCAAGCCTTGGCTGGACATATCTTAAGTTCCTCAAAGATGAGTGCCTCTACCTTACGAGGTTGGGTGTGTGACTGTGTTTCCATTTCATTTCTCTCTCAAAAAAAAAAAAGGGGGGCACTAACGCTTGCTTTCTTAGAAAATGGAGAATACATAGTAACAATCTCTCAAAAAAAAAAAAGGGGGGCACTAACGCTTGCTTTCTTAGAAAATGGAGAATACATAGTAACAATATCTATAACGGGAGAAATGTATAGTAGCGACGTGTATAAGACAAAGCTCAGGAGTTTGGAAGTGAAGATACAATATTGGAAGAAAAGGACCATAATTTTTGTCAATTAACTCGCCTGGCGCCGTGATGAGATTATCAAGAGAAGTGAGCAATGATGATGCCAAACATTTGTTGCTTCTGTAATAGTTTCCATATCGTTGTGCTCCTTGAGCTTGATCGGAGAATTTCAAAGCAACTTGTAGAGGGTGGAAAATGTTCAGAAGCTAGTAAAGTTTACCAGCACTCTATATGAAGCACGTCGGTGCTCTTGAGTCTAGAGAAAACTACTCCGCAGTATTATGATCAAAGGATTCGCATATGAAGACTTCGCCTCGGTAAATTCACTAAGCGTCAAGTCAGCCACTAACGATTTGCAAACATTCAGTCACCCTTCAAGGCTCATGAATTAATTTATGAGCTGATTGGCGAACCACAAGTCCTTCGATCTGATGTACGCTCTATTCCTGAGTCATGTACACTGGACCCCTCTTTCTCTCTCACACACACACATACACACACCTGAAGCAGTGGCAGCCATTCTCGAAGATGTAATCACACACACATACACACACCTGAAGCAGTGGCAGCCATTCTCGAAGATGTAATCTAGTCCTCCTTGACACAGTTCCAAACTTCCGATCTGCAGAGCGCATCTGCTGAAAATTGAATTCAACTATATTGAATACAATTTATGTGTTGGTGTGCGTGTGTGTGAGAGAGAGAGAGGGGCGGTGGCGGGGGCGGGGGGGGCGGGGGGGGGGGGGGGGGTTAGATTTAAATAGACTTCTTTTTTCAATAAATGAGTTTTGATATAGGGTCACTTTTCTTTTGACTCTCTGAGTGGTTGGGCCTCTCGCCTCTTGAGGCGGGGCCGAGAGTTCAATCCCTGGTAGCAACATGTAGGGGACATGTGTATCTTGAAAAGATGTTGCATGTGGTTGATGTGCCACCGTACGTCTAGTCTCGTGGTAGTTGTGATCGTTGTTTAACGCAGCCTTGTAAACCCTTGTTCTTGTGGGATAAGGGGGGTCCCATGGGTACTATGCTCTTCCTTGTACAGTTGCAATTTCAAAATTAAAGCTCGGGAGAGTAGGCCTCGGACGAACCTCCATTTTTTTTTTTTTTAAATCTTTTGATGATGCCAAAAAAGCTTTCAATGGATACTTCTACATGGAAAAATCAATAATTTAAGGTTTGGCTTCAAATGATCTCCATGGAAAATTGCTCAAAAAAAGTGTGAAATCGCATGTTATGCCCTCCCACTCATTCACGAAAATCAGCGGTAATTAACTAAACAATAATTGTCTATGTGCATATTCAGGAAAATCAACGGTAATTAACTAAACAATAATTGTACGTGTGCATTAGGGTGTTTGGTTGGGCTTTTGTCTCTTGAAGCAGGGGCAATGGTTCAACCCCTCCCTACGGCAAGATAGTTTTGAGCTTTAAGTTAATGTATTGACTTTAGGCAGATTAAATCAATTGCTATCAGGCAATCTTTTCCAAGTGTCACCTTCGGGGAGTAGGCCTCGGCCGAACCTCCATTTAGAAAATAAAAATTAAAAAATTAAAAAAAAAGTGTCACCTTCGGGGAGTCTAACCCCTCCTTTGTAGGATATGAGGGTTCCATGGGTACTATGCCCATTTACTTGTAAAGTTGTTCTTTCAATCAATTCAAGCAAGAGAGATTAAACTTTAGCCAAACTTCCTTAAAATAATAATAATAATAATAATAATAATAATAATGAAAGTTTAATGTCATTCCTTGGATATCACCATAAAGACTTGATAGTCAACAATTTTATTTCTTTCATGCACCCTATCTAGGTGGGATCGTTCAATACGATAGTGGATATGCTAGACAACCTACCATTTGGAAATCAAGTAAACATGGTCTCAATGATTGTTACATGGACATGAGGTGGTTAATATCACACCCTGCGAACCCAACATTAATCAATATTCAAATCATGTTTCATTCACAATTTGTCGGCTTCTCATAAATGGGGAACGCAATATCTTTTTCATTGATTAGGGTTGTCATGCATGCACAAAACGAAGTGTAGAGTTGGGATAGGATGGATAAGTTGTATACTTGGGACCAAATACTCAAGATTTGGTGTTGGAAGGCCTCCCTTGGATAATGAATTGGTGAACAAAGGACCATACAAAGACTATGAACATTGCCCAACTGAGTGATGTGTAGTGGTAAGCCTTGAACATCATGGGACAAAGTGCTTTGGTTCAAGGCTCACTCGCTAGACATGTTCAACCTTTGAGTGCATTCAAATTTATGGATGCCCCTACCTTACAAGGTTGGGTGTGTGTGTCTTTTGAATTCATTGTATGTTCAAAATAAATAAAAAATAAAAAAAACTACAAACATCAAGTTAACCTAAGAACCAAGTTTGAAAGAACTCATTCACTTGTCAATGTTTGCCACCAAGCTAGCTCATTTTATTACAAAAGTACAAAATCCCATGTATACAAGTTAAGATATACCAATGTATTGTTGAGGAAATAACCTTCCATTTTTATCTAGATTTCTAGTTCATTTCCATGTTTAGGTGAGTGCATCTCCATTTTGTAGCATTCCGATTTTATTTGGGATGCCTTCCCATATAGGTCCTTTTTATAATCATTCTACTTTCAAGAAAGCTATCCCACATTAGATGTTCTTAAAGGAACCAAATCTATTAAAGGAGGCACTCGCTTCATTTTGTACTTTGTTAGAAGCTTGAGAGTTTACTTATGCTTTTATTAAGGTCATTGTTGGCACTCAAGGTCGACACATTGTGAGAGAACGTATCAAAGAAGTGGACACACAAGAAGAGGGAGCATGTAGGGAGCTCCAAGAAGTATATGTCAAATTTTTAGAAGAAACACCTGTAAAAACAATGATTCTGATCACTAAAAACAATTATAAATATCCTTTCACATTTTTGCAACTACATTTTGTTCAAGTCAAGGAGTCCTCGACATGAGGAATATTAGAAGTATTTATGTACCAATTTTCATAATTTTTAGACTCTGTTTGAGCCCTCAAATAAGCCTTGGAACCTAATTCTTAACTAGGCTAGACAGTAGGTCTGGACAGGGGCAAAGCTAGTGAAAAACTATAAAAAGAGCTAGAGAGCTTGTTTCTGACGTTGGTTAGATAGAGATTGAAGCTTTTGTAATAGAGTATTTTTGTAATTGAAAGAACTCCATTATTCCACTCTCTATTCTTGCATTGTGTGTGTGTGTGCATGCTTGTGTGCTTCTCACTCACTCACTTGTGCACTTCACTTGCTCACGGTCATCATACCAACCTCAAGTCTTCGTAGATTGACATTTATGAGGTGGATCTCCTCACGTTGGTACTCACCATTGTGCTAGAGTGACACCAAATTTGGCATCGTTGCCAGGGATCGAGCTTTGAGGATGAGCGTGTGATGGTAAGACGTAGAGTTGTGACATTGGAGTCATAGCTAATTTCCTTATTTTTCATTAATTTTTCTTACTTTCTTCATCACCATCATCATCCTCACCATCTACCACCTCCATCTCCTTTTTCATTGAATTTTCCAATTTTTTTGTCATATTCCCTTCCCTACCTCGTTCCCTGCATTCCGTTTGTGAGAGAGAGCGATAGAGAGCTATTGTTCATTCAATTTTTGCGTTGTTTGTGGGCATTTCTTGTAGATTTTAGATGTATCATCATCTCCAATAGCTTTCGCAGGTACGACATACCTCTGCACAATTTTCAAGACGATGACCTTTGTCTGTCATGATAAACTGAGAAAGTTGGTATTTCTTGTTTTCATGCATTGCACGATAAAGCGCACCACTAGAGCATCCCAAATCGCTAGAAACATCCTAAAAATTTACATTTTTTTGTTCTATCGTGAGAGACCAGATCCATGATAGACGATAGATGATAGACACAGTCTATCGTGATTGATTGAAAACCACAATAGACACCCATCTATCATGATAGATTGAAATCCGCAATAGATTGAAATCCATGATAGATTGAAATTGCGATAAACGGTAAACACCATCTATCTCGATAGATTGAAAACCACGATAGACACCTGTCTATTGCAATAGACTGAAAACCATGATAGACACCATCTATTGCAAAAGACTAAAAACCACAATAGACACCATCTATCATGACAGATAGGTCTATCACGATAGACACCATCTATCGTGATAGACAACCAATTTCGGCCAAAAAAATTAAGCTTGCAATTTTTGAAACTTGGGGCTAATTTTGGCTTTTTTTTTCAAGGTTGTTTGCCTATTTGACCCCAAGAGCTTGAACTGACATAACTTTTTCATACAAAATCCGTTTTTTGAGCTCTAGAGTGTGTTGGATAGCTCGTTTGTTGATTTTTAGATTGCATAATTTAAAGTTGACCTTCATATGGGATTAGGAAGCCAAGAGAGCTCCATTCATCAATACAAAGGGAAAAAATGGATCTTTAAACAATGCTTGAATCAAAATTGTTTGTCAATTAAAGTGAGATTCAACTAAAATTGGAACTTTTACCGGTCCATTAAGAGCTCTTGGAGAGGCCAAAGCAAGGTGCCAGTGTGTGCAAGCTTGGGAACACATGTCAGGGGCTTTCAAGTGCAATCAAGAGAAAAGCAACTTGAGGTTGGAAGCATTCTTAACCCCTCAGTCAATTCTTAGCCTAGGCTAAGCATGAATAGTGGTTTTAACTAATTAGGGTGATGATAAGCATGGCATAAGTACAAGGAACCCTACTTACTCAAGAGCAAGCATAGTTAGACTATTATTGTGGCAAAATCTAAGGGAAAAGAAATTGGTCGATATGAACTTCAAGTACAATGAAAACTCAAGTATTGCTCACGAGGGAAATTACTCGACAAGAAGTGACAATCCAAGTAAAATAAAAAGAATAAGTGATTGATAAAAAAAGACATCACAACACGGTTGTACTCGAGAAATCAAGGATTAATCGATGAAACTTATGAACCTCAGGTAGGCATCTAGGCCATAATAGACAAAGTACTAGATCTTATGAGGCTACAGCTAGGTTGTGGGCACAACAACTTAGTGGTTATCCCTACGTGATAAGTTCATAAACAAGTGATTCAGATGGATCAATCATACTAGAGCCTGATGTAGGAGAACCTGATCTAGAAAAAGAAGGATGAACCTAGAACTACTAGAGGAAAGTCTGTCCTATCCAAAATACTCACACTAGAATGGGTTCCTCAGGATAACACAACCATAGAAATCTTCGTTAACCAAGAGACTAATGAAGTTTTTTGGAGAGTTAGATCGAAAAAATGCAATGATTTAATAGGAGTTTGTATTTATGAATTCAAGGACCCAGAGATCCTTGGAAAGGTAATCTATATGGATAACACCTCGGAGAGAGTATTTGTAGTGACTGATCAAAATAGGCTTGTTTACACATGGAAGAGTAAACCAGTGCCTCCCTTACATACATCCAATGCCTATCAGGATCAGGGAGATGCTGGATCATCCCATGTTCCAAACACACAATGAGAACGAACCAAAGAGCGAACTGAGGTAAGCTTTGCACACACTG
Organism: Ceratopteris richardii; assembly: GCA_020310875.1. Lineage (NCBI taxonomy): Eukaryota > Viridiplantae > Streptophyta > Polypodiopsida > Polypodiales > Pteridaceae > Ceratopteris > Ceratopteris richardii. The sequence continues at coordinate 123,646,893 of CM035426.1, forward strand.
TGGACAGAGACAGATCAGGACTTGAAAGTGAAAGAACTGAAAGAGAGAGACATAGAGCACATAGGAATCAAAGAGATGAACATGATTTTATTTCCTAGACCCTGATAGTAACCAAGAACCCTTAGATCTTCTCACTCAAGTGGTCAAGACAATGAAAAACCACTTTAATGGGTCAAGAGATCCTTATGATCATGTGGGTGAATTCAAAAAAGTGTCCAGAGTTGAATAGGTTGAGGACTTGTTCACCCATTTTGAGGCATTTGGGTTGACCCTCAAGGGTACTACTTCTTCAACTTGGTTTCAGCCCCTAAACAGTCACAATTACCGAAATATAGGTCAACTGCTAGAAGCATTCATCATAGAATTTTCCAAGAGTGTCATCAGGCATAACACATCAGCCTTGATCCACATCTTCAAGTAGACAACCGAAGAAACAATTCAGCTATCCGGATCTAGATTTAAATAGTACGTGGAAAGATGTCCCACACCTGAATTACCTATTTTTAGACGGACTTCTAAGCAGGAAAATTAGATCATATGTATATCTCAAGGAGCCAATCACACTAAATCAATGCTTGAGAATGTGTGTTGACATAGAAGACAACTTAGGTGAGGAGTTAAAATTGTCAAAACTCTATAAGGATTCTAACAATTCTACTAGTCATACTTCCAGACCCTCCACTATGATAGATAAGCTAGTTGAGTAGGTTGCCAAGAATCTAGGATTCCAAAATAGACAAACACCAAGGGTCACCTCGTTGAAGCGATGTTATACTTGCGGAGGGGGCCACATGGCTAATGTATGTCTATTGCAAAACTACAATGTGAGAGAATTGAATGCTCCATATTACACTATTGAGAGAAAATACATGAACCATATAGCTCAAGATTGTCCGTACAATAGGCAGGTCATCAGACAAACTTATTAGCAACCTTACCAATAGGGTAGGTATCAGAACCAATACCAATAGTCGTATCATAGGCCACAGCAGCAATATCAACCTCAATACCCACAACAATATCAGGCACCATATAGGCCACAATCAATCTTAGGAAACCAATCGCCACCTCCTACCAATGTGATCTCAGTTAAGTATATAGTGGCAGAGGAGAACCCTAATAGAGCATTTGTGTTGATGACCCCTTTGGTCTCAAAAAATGACCCTCATGCTCAAAGGTTTGACTACACCCATGAAGATAGTCCAAGAGTTTATTACACAGAGTCCCCCAAGCATAGTGAGACTTATCCATATCAATATGAGACACTACCTATGGAACCAAATTGGGAGCCAAAATACTCCAATCTCATGTATAAAAATCCTAACTCTAGGCCCCAATTGAGACAAAAGACCACGAACCCCTAGAGGACCATGTTTCAGATGTTAGGGCAACCATTTCATTTGTGAATGTCCCCACCCACCGGCTCTGGGATAAGGACAGACCATCACAATGCAAGGGTTTTGCCTTGAGTGTAGCAAAGAACATCTCCTGAGAGATTGTCCCAAGAACCCCTCTAGTGAGCTCAAGGTTACATCAATTAATGCGGTAGGCTTAGTGATGGATTCAAGTTCAAGTAGCATTAACATGGCTCCTATACAGGCATTCACTAGGGCACAAGCCTTAAAACAAGCTAAACCAGCAGAACAATCGGAGTCAAGTGAATCAGGAGAGCCTAGTAAGAGGAAAACAAGAACATGGAAGAATACCAGGGAGAAGGCCAATCGTAAGTGGGCTAGAAAGTTGTCCAAACTAGAAGAAAGCTTGAGAGATGTAAAAATAAAAATTGCAGATATTCCATCTCAAAACCGCTCGCATGTCGAAAATCCATCCACTCCACTTCATCCCACCCCACCAATCATTGTGAATAGACTACATGTAGGATCTGTTTTTACATATTCAACCCTAGAAAGCTTGGACATGATGTTCAAGACTTACTAGGCTCGAATTCAAGAAGGGCTAATAGCTACAAACCTAGAAAAGAGTTATCCTAGAGCAGATTTTGAGATGGAATGAATAAAAAATTGCATGAAAATGGTAGAACTAGCTTAGGCTATGCTCGAGGCCAATCAATTGTTCAATCAAAAATATTTTATCAAATCGGGTTTGCATTTCCAGGGCTTAGTAGGAACTAAGTGAAGAAGAAGAAGTAGAGCTTGTAGCTTTGTTAAGGGAATATAGGGATGTGTTTGCATGGACCTATAGAGACCTTAAGGGAGTAGATACAAAAATATGCTCTCACATGATCCCCATGACAACTGATGCCAAGCCCACCAAACAAAAGCCCTAGACATATAATGAGGCTTATGCAGCCAAAGCAAAAGAAGAAATTGAGAGACTGATTGAAGTTGGATTTATTTATGAGATTGAACATACTGAATGTGTGTCCCCCATCGTAGTGGTGCCCAAGAAGAAAGGAAAGTTGCGAGTGTGTATTAACCTTAAAAAATTTAATGCCGCTATGATCAAAGACAGCTATCTGCTTCCAATCACCAAACATTTATTGGAGCATGTTGTAGCAAGGAAGATTATAACTTCCTTGATTGATTTTCAGGTTACAAACAAGTAGCCATTGCCCCAAAAGATCAACACCAAATGGTTTTTGCCACAGAGTGGGGAATCTTTGCATTTAGTGTGATGCCATTTGGGCTCACCAATGCACCTGCAGCATTCCAAAGGCTTATGTGTCTTGTCTTCAAAGAGTTATTGCAAAAGAACTTAGAAGTATATGCAGATGATTTATGTGCTCATTCCCGAGAAAGAAGGCACCACATCCCTGAGCTTAGACAGATCTTCAAAAAGTTTAGAGAATATCAAGGTTGTATGAACCCAAAAAAGTGTGTGTTCATGGTACGTCAAGGTAAAATCTTAGGTCATACTATTTCTAAGAACAAAATATTAACATATGAGGACAAAGTAAGAGCCATAGTGGAGTTGCAGAGGCCAAGGAATGTTAAAGAGGTACAAGCCTTCATGGGCCATTATGGATATTACTGTAGATTTATCCACATGTATGCAATCATAGCCAGACCTCTTTGCACTATGTTGACAAATTTTGAGTGTAACAACAAATGCGAAAATTCCTTTAATGAGCTAAAGAGACGTTTGTGCATAACACCAATACTGACCACTCCTGATTGGAATAAACCATTTCATGTCCATGTAGATGCATCCAATTATGCAATAGAATATGTGCTAACACAACTCGTAGGTGAAGGAAATCTAGATTTGCCTATAGCATATGCTAGCATACAACTAAACACAACTGAACGAAACTATACAACAACCAAAAGAAAAGGCTTAGGCATGGTATATGCTGTGAAGAAGTTTACACTATCTATTGGCCAACAATTTCAAGTTTTCCATTGATTATCAAGCTTTATTATATTTGGTCAATAATCTTTGCAATACCAGACACTTAGTGAGATTGTTCCTCTTACTAATGGAATATGACTTTGAAGTGGTTGTTAGGAAAGGTAGGACCCACCTTAGGGCATATCACCTTTCTTGCATCACTTTAGGAGAGTCACTGCAAGGAGTGTATGATGAACTACCCGACACTTATCTATTCAATTTAAAAGTTGTTCGTAAATGGGCAAATAAGTTGATATCTATCCTAACAAATAAGAATGTGAAAATGAACAAAGATGAAATTATAAAATCAAAAAAATATCAAATATTGGCAGGAAGTATGTACAAACAAGATAGAGAGGATGTACTAGTTTGTTGTGTCGAGGAGGATGAACATAGTAGTTGGTTGCAACAAGCCCATGAAGGATTGCTAGGAAATCACTATTCTAAACAAATGAACATTCCAGAATTTGAAACCTTTAGGCATGTATTGACCTAGTATGGATAGAGAAATACATGAGGATTAAGAATTGTCTAGTGAGCTAGAAGGGACCCCGAGTGGAGTATGCTACCCTTTACCACGTGGCGTTAATTCCAAAATGGAGTGCTCCATTGATAGAATTTATGAGATCTAGAACTTTACCCAACAAGGCTAGTCTAGCAAGAAAATGAAGCATGGAGCAAGAGGCTCAAGACTACGCCTTAGTAGGAGACAACCTATACCGAAGAGATAAAGATGGTTACTTAAGACTGTGGATTTACGAATCAATATATTTGACAATCTTAGAAATTGCACATAGGAGTGTTGTAGGTGGACACTTTGGGCCTAACCAAGTAATTATGAATATTCTATTCTCATGACTTTGGTGGCCCACTCTTCATATGGATGCACATACCTATGTGAAGAGATGTGACACATGCCAACGTGCACAATATCTAATAAGAAAAAGACGAGAGCCTTTGAGGCCAATGATGGGAGGATGCACATTCTCAAAGTGGGGTATATACTTTGTAGGGCCTATAAACCCCCTGCTAGAAACTCCTATGTAGATTACATTAATGTAGCCATATATTATCTTACAAAGTGGGTAGAAGTAAAAGCCATGACAAAGAACGATGCTCAAGCGACGACTAAGTTCTTATTCAAGAATGTGTTCACCAGATACGGGTTACCAATAGAGTTGTAAGTGATAGAGGTATGCACTTCTTGAATGAAGTCATTGAAAACCTTCTCCAAGAATTCTTGGTGATACATAAGAAGTTTGGCCCCTATCATTGGATAAACAACTTCATCATGTTGTTTGGGCTTACTGAGTTGCATACAACATGGTACTTAATGCCACGCCATTTCAAATGGTCTTTAGAAAGAATGATGTGTTACCATTAGACTTCTTGATCCAAACTTTAAAAGTAGCATAAGAGCACGAGTGGAATGGACATGAGTTGTCCTCTACGATATTTGATCTAGAATGCTTAGGTGAGACTAGGCTATGAGCAGCAACAGACATCTACACTACAAAGAAAAGACAAAAGGCATACTTTGATGCACACATCAAGGATAAAGGATTGAAAGAGGGAAACCTAGTGTTGGTTTATACACTAAAGTAGCATGCCCATAAATTGGAAAAATGAGGATATGGAACATTGGTCATTAATAGAATTTCCACTAGTGGTGCTATTCAACTGGCCATCTTAAAGGTGACATCTTGCCAAGCTATATTAGTGGATTTCACATCAAGCTATATCAAGAACCTCTTGTAGAGGATATGCTAATGAGACTCAACACTGCTATAAAGCGAAAAGAAGAAGAGTTAAGGGTTAGAGAAGAAGCACACATAGAGGCTAAAGAGTGCATTAGGTGAAATAAGTTAAGGCAACAAGGCCTATATGTCAATCCCAATGTCCCAAGATATCACATGGCTATGTGCACCAAAAAGAGTACACATCCTAGCATCATAAATAGACGACCATTCATCACGGTTGAACTAGGGCACGACACTACAATTAAGATGATCAAAGCTCTGATTGATTCTAGACCTTCCACTAGTGCAATTAGCTACTCATTATGTAAAGGATTGACCATGGAATTAAAGCCATTAGAAGCTTATTTAGTGGGCTTAGGAGGCATGGAAACCCCCTTGTATTGGCAAGGCAGACATCCCTATCCTCTTAAAGGATGTCCCTTTGAGAGTAAAGTTGCTAGTTTGCCATGATGAGGACATCATAGAACATATGATACTAGGGCAAGTTTGGTTGTACAATAATGAATTGACTTAAACTTGCAACAAATATCGTTTCATTTGGGTTAACAAGCAATGCCTAATAATTGAATTGGAAGGCAAGGGCCCTTTTGATTACACTACCCCACACTTTGCAAACACTACAGAGTCCAATGTGCACCATTCATCACCTATTGATGGGCAGATCATGCAAGTGCTGGAATCCCCTTCTCTTACAAAAGTATCAACATCACAATTGGAATGATCACTTTCACAGAGCAGAGAAGGACAACTGCAACGAGATGTGAAGAAGGAGGCCATCTTGGTGACAAAAGTTACTACACAACCTCACTCCTTGCACACAAGCACAAAATGTGAACAAAATTTCAAGACTAAACAAATATCGGTGATGAAAGGAGAGCAACCACCAACTTTTCCACAACAATTCCTATCTAGGCAAGCCAGCGATGCCAAAAGAAGAACCAAGCAACCAGGACAAGCTCAACCACAAGATATCCGACAAATTTGGGTGCGTAAGGAATCAGCTACAGCTCAAAAAGGGCGATTACACATGTGGGTACCCAAGGAACTCTTACATATACAAAACCCTATGCTCTCCCTCATAAGAAAAGCCTCAACAAAGAAGCCAAGGAGAGGCAAGGGTCAGAACCAAACACAGAGATCAAAAGAAGATCAACTTGCCTCTTTGGCAATAGTAAGAAGACATGCAACAAGGGTATGGGTTCGGAAGCCAAAAGCACCAATAGCCTCTACAACCAAAGAGCCAACCATGAGGGATACAAAATTTAAGAAACCATCCAAAGATGAAGAGGCCAAAAGTGATCTGTATGCAGCTGAAAACTATTCCAAAATGGATCCCTATAAGGAAGAATGATCAGTTGTCCTACAACCATCGATTGATTGCATCATTTCAAGATCCAATGGATACCTCCAAACAAAGATTGCATCAACTTCTACAAGTAACATTGGAAGTCTCAACTTGCAAAAACCATGTGATCTTTGCATAACCCCGTCTTTTGCACCATTCAGTTCATGCATTTCCATAGTATGCATTAATATAGGGTGACATTACAAGGTCGTGCATAGACACAATTGAGAATCTCAGGCACACAAGACACATTTGACATATGTAAACTATTTTATTGATAATGACTACTTTCTTCTTGTTTTCTAACAATTCCTCCTAAAAAAAAGGGAAAAAAAGAGAAGAAAAAGGAGAGAGAAAAAAAGAAGAAATACAAGGAAGGGTCAAGACCATGCGTTCAAAGAATCTCATCAGTGAATCATAAACAAGGAAATCCATCAACAACAAAAGACAAGCCAAGGTTAATCACCGTGATGGGAGTACGACAAGAAGAGATGAATATCGATCAACCTTTTACCATGGTAAGAATCCCCTACTTTGGCGATACTATAAAAATGATAGATTAGGAAACCTCTTCGTCAGCATACCCTTGAGCACTGAGCTCAAGACCCAATTTTTTACACCATACTTCTTACAATGCATTCCCCAAGTAAGCATGCATAGGGCCACATTACAAGGCCGTGCATAAGGCACATATTTTCTTCAGCCCATGCACTAACACAGTTACCCATCATTCATTATGGGTCATGAGTACTTAGCATGATAACTATGAAAACCATGTTTCAAAGATCTAGAGGACACCAAGGTTACAACAGCAATACCCATGAAGCAATTCACAATTGACATCTGCTCAAAATTACCATTGGCAACCTCTTTTGAGCACCTAACAATTTTGAAAGCTCACAAATACACCATCATGTTGGAATCCAAGGAAGAAGTACATACAAAGGGACTAAAACTTGCAAATGCTAGTAGTGACAAAATGAAGAACCGGACAACTGGCCCTACTACATTTGGAAGATAGATCACTCTTGTTGATACATGATGGACACTACCTCTCAAAGTACTACATGGAACACCCACTCCAACAAGGGTCTGTCAGGGATGACAAACTCGAGAGGGGGGAGCGTTGGCACTCAAGGTCAAGCACAAGGTGCAGGAACATGTCAAAGAAGTGGACATATAAGAAGAGGGAGCATGTAAGGAGCTTCAAGAAGAATATGTCAAATTTTCATAAGAAACCCCTATAAAAATATTTTGATCACCAAAAACCATTTTTAATATCATTTCACATTTTTGCAACTCCATTTTCTTCAAGCCAAGGAATCCTCAAGCTTGAGGACTACTTGAAGTATCCACCTATCAATTTTCATAATTTTTAGACTCCGTTTCAGTCCTCAAATAAGCCTTGAAACCTAATCTTTAACTAGGCCGGACACTAGGTTTGGACAAGGTCAAAGCTAGTGGAAAAGTATAAAAAGAGCTAGAGAGCTCATTTTGGAGGTTGGTTTGGTAGAGATTGAAGCTTTTGTAATAGATTAGTTTTGTAATTGAAAGCACTCCATTGTTCCCCTCTTTGTTCTTGCCTTGTGTGCATGTGTGTGTGTATGTGTGTGCATGCTTGTGTGCTTCTCACTCACTCACTTGTGCACTTCACTTGCTCATGGTTGTCATACCACCCTCACGTCTTTGCAAATTGACATTTATGAGGTGGATCTCCTCACGGTACTCACCATTGTGCTAGAGTGACACTCACCCTAATCTATAAGTGCGCCATCCCATTTCATGGTCTGCTCACTTTATGTGTCTCACACTCTTTCTATGTGAGTAAAGTTTCATTTTTGCTTTTGTAGGTGTACTCTCTACATGGTATCAAAGCACTAGGTGGTGCTGCTCTTGGATGTAGCGGTGGTGCTTTTTATGCCAATCTTTTGATGGTGGTTCTCCTTGATTAAAAAAAAAGGGTAGGAGTCTTTATTATCATGTTAATGAAGCATTTTTTAATGCCTTTGCTATTTTCCCACCCTCCCAAGTTCGTTCTGCCTCTATATTCCCAACATCCCACATTATTTTTGGAGGTCTTTGGTGGATTTTGATAGTCATTGGTGGTCTTTTGGTGGAGTTTTGTGGTCGATGTACCTTCTCGCCTCATCTCATCTTTTGGAGTGTCCATAAACACTTTTGCGATAATATTTGTAGCATTTTGTGGCACTTTGGCTTATCTCCCCATCCCTTGGTGTACTTTGCCCCATTGGTGGTTGTATTCATTAAGTGGTCTTGCACATCCTCTTGGATGGTTCTTTTGGTTGATCTCTCAGTGATTCCATCATCAGTTTCTCTACTAAGCTTGCACTACATAGACCCTGTTTGGCATCATTTGTACATGCATTATGGCTATGTAGCATAGTGATGATGTACTTACTATATTCCCTAGAGGTGGTAGGCTCCAACTCCCTTTTGCTTTTTTTTTTTGAATCCTAAGCAATTTTGCACACCCCATATCATTTTTTGTGTGCTTAAGCACAATTTCAACTTAGCTACTTTAGTAATAGCACTTTGATCTACGAATTAAAAGGTCTCAAGCTCAATCCCTGTACAGATATTGTAAACAATAAATCTTTTGATTTCTTTTTTTCCTTCTCTTCAACCCTTCCAATGTTGCCCCATATTTCTTGATAATTGTGTTCACATGTGCACCTATGAGGTAGGGTTTAGGACTTGCATACCATTGTTAACTCATCTATAAGAGATAAATGAAGTGATAGCATGAGCACCACAAACACGGAGTGAAAGAATCATGTTGCCATTTCCCTTTATTTTTTCCTTTGCCATAAGGGTGAATAACATATAAGCATACATCAGGGTTTCATTATAATATGGCATATGCATTCTTGAAGAGTTGAATCAAATAACAGGTGCTAATGCACAACGAGATAGAGGTCAAAAATCAAAGAGGAAACGAAGTACAAGATAGACATACAAAGATAGGAAAGATAAAAGAAAATGGCGAGAGAAAGAAATATCATTTCTACTACATACTTTCATAAAGAGTTTGTTTGTTAAGTGAGCTTGATTATTAAGTATCGTTTTTTCTTCAATTATCAATTATTCGAACTCATCAATTTTAGTTTCAATTTCAAATTTTAAATTTCATTTTCATTTTTTCTTCAATTTATCAATTATTTGAATTATTCAAATTTAATTTCAAATTCAAATTTTGAATTTGAATATCTTATTCAAAATTCAAGGTTTGTATTGCCACTTTGTTGTGTGCACAATGCCTATCCTTCGTACTTCAAGTGATTCTTCCCCTCTTACCTTGTACCTTCCATTGTTTCCACCCATGTTCGTGTCTAAATATGAGCATATTTGTGTTATAAAGTGGATTGAACAAAGTAAATGTCAATATAACATTATGTTCTTTCAAAGTATTAGCCAAGGTATGTGGTTAGCCCAAAGTTTAAATCTAAAGGGTGGGATGGATGAGGTTTATTTTTCAATCCTCATAAGTGCACAGAAAAGAGAATTTTGCCAAAGATCCTCCTAGCTTGAGTTAACTTGGGCTAACCCAAGACCACCAAGACTCGACTTGAAATGACTAGGACACATCACATGAGTTGACTCTAGACAACTATACTACTTTCTATTTAAATTCTAGTTGTGGTTACTGATGTGATGGTGGAGATCACACATGGAAACGGTGACTCTAGTTAACTCCAAGGCTTATTCTCGGTATAGGAAACTATATAATAGATGGTTGGGAAAGATCTAGATGTGTCATTTCTTAAGCAAAGGAGTTTTTCTCATGTCAGTGATGGAGAAATCTTGAAGTTCTTTTTGGCTATATAGAAGGTTTTTTTATGATCTATGAGAGAGAGAGAGAGAGAGCTCTTGGAGAATTGATAGAGAGAGATCTGCCTTGGATGATCACTATGGAAAGAAAAAATAAGAAATGGAGGAAGATTTAAAGAGGTTCTGCAAATAGAAGAGGAAAGAGGCTAGGAGTATGATTGTACATTCTTGAAAGGTTCATAACTTAGAAAGATGCAAAGGAGGAAGAATAATCAACAAGGATAAAGCATGAATGTTCATCATCAAATTAACATTAGGGAACTACCCAACTTTCTTTTCCCTTAATTGTACCAGTGATTTGCTTTGAACAAGAATGTATGCATTATGTCCACATCCTGTTATTCTAGTGGTTGAGTCTTTGGTCACTTGAGGTGGAGGTCCAGAGTTCAATCCCCAGACTATATATGTAATGGCTTTGGCCAGTCTAAATCAGTTGAAACCAGTTTTAATCTTGCCTAAACCCTTCTTTGTGGGATACAGGGAGTCCGCGGGTACTATGCCCATTCACTTGTACAATTGTTCTTTCAAAGTTAAAGCTCCGAGGAGTAGGCACTTGTCAAACCTTCATTAAAAAAAAAAGAATGTATGCATTATTGCATGAAAAGATGAAGGCAAAAGCATGCATGGATAGGGCAATCATTCATGCACAACTCAAAGTACACAATAAGTTCAACTTGCATGTTTAAGTAAGGCTAATTGATACTTTATAGATTATGGTATTTTGAAAAATACTTAACTTCAATAAGCATGAGATTAGCAAAGGACAAAGACAGATTTTTACTTCTTTAGATATTATGATTTATTAAGTCTTGAACAAACACTACAATAGAATCAGGGTTTTTTGGATAGACACAAAATGAACTAAAATGATGGGCGTAGGTATATCCATCAACAAAATATTTTGCGATGAAAAGCATGAGCTTGGCCGATGGATTCATATTTCTGTTGACATACTAGTCGGTATACGAGGCAAGGAGAGGGGGTTTTTGTAGTTACATATGAAAGTGATATTTTATAGTTATGTTTTGCAATGTCTATTACGATGCGTATAGGAACACTTTTTCGTTTGATTTTTCCCTGTTTTTTTTATCACTTTTCTTACTATTATGTTGTTATAAAAAAAGTACATTTCTCTTTCACATACCGGTTACTATTGAAATAGAAAAAAGAAAACAACGGGTATTATGATGGATATTGCAACTAAGGGGTTTATATAAAACGGAATCTATAGCACCGTCCATGGCATTTCTCAAAATTCAAACTTGAGACTACATGCACTGCAAGAAAGTGAGCTTCATTTTCTTCATGTTTTTTCGTTTTTTTACTATCTCACTCACTCTCTTGCTCTTTCACACATAGAGATTGTAGATCTTCTAAGTTTACACATAGAGAGAGCTTTATATTTTTGTACATTTTACAAGAAAGTTGCATTTTTTCTTTTATTTATTCACTTTCTTTATGCAAATGGTTAATTATGCACATATACACACACATACACACATACATACACGTACATACACACATAAACACACACACATACATACATGCATACCCACACATAAACAAACATACACATATATACACAGGTGCATGCACATAAACAAACACACATGCACATAAAGACACACGTATACACATACACACATAAGCACATACAAACATACACTCACACACTCACCCACATACGTACACATAGATACATAAGCACACACACATACACATACATACATATGCATCACATAAATACACAAACATACACAAATACATACATACACTCACACACATAGACACTTACACACATACACACACATGCACATACATACACACATAAACACACACAAACATACACAAATACAAATACACACACAAATCACACATACACACATACATGCATAAACACATATACACATACATACACTCACACACAAACACTTACACATACAAACACGCGTAGTTTGCAGGTGAATTATGTGATGCAAAGTTCCAAAAGATTTTATCTCATATGACTTCTACATTGATGCACTTGGCATCACAAATGGACATCTACCCTTCCGACTCCTTCTCAGACTCCTCTTCCATCATTTTATCCTATTGGATCAACTATAGGGGAGACCACACCTATGAATATTGTATCAATAGAGTATGAAGAGGGGTCTAGTTCTCGAGTGCCTAATATATAGCATGATCATAGATTTGATGGATCATCTAGATCCTCACCAATAATACCTAGATTATCACATCGAGCATGAGGTTGACATTCAAGTAGAGGTCCATGTTGTTGTGGTGATCATGCATCTACACCACCACAATCACATCGTGGGTTATAGTCATTTATTATGAGCACACCCAACACACCTTGGGATGCAAATGAGCATGATTATCAAAAATACATAAATGTGGACATAATGGATCAATCCACATGGATGGAGTTGGCACTACTATGCACCAATGTATCTGATCACTCACAGAGATGCGTATAGCAATTGCACAATCCTTCATTGGAAAGACTAGATAAAGAAAAATTGAAATATAGATTTGAGCGTACTTATAGAGAGTATTGGCTAGAATGTGGATGCATGCCTGTTTCTCATAAATGGATAAAAACTATGGTGGTTGAATACTCTAAAGCATATATGTGATTTAACAAGGAAAGTTGCTTGTGAGGGCTTTGTTGGTCATCTTATATTATTGAGGAGGAGTATAAGATGCTAATGGAGGAGACAAATAATCTTGGCATTTATCAACAACAAAGAGAGGCATCAACCAGACATATGGAAGGCATGGGTACCTCCTATATTAGAGAGCAATGGATTGGAGAAATTTTGCCATGTGTTTATAAGTATTTTCTATATATTTTAACTATATATATAGACATCATTTATTTCATTAGACATCATCCTACACATGCAGAGGAGCAAGATAGAAACAATCATGGCCTTTTGTAATTTATATCAATTAGACATCATCCTACATGTGTAGAGGAGCAAGATATATACAATCATGGCCTTTTGAATATGCTAGGTGATGTAGAGCGTGAGAGAGCATATTCTATGGGATAATGATGTCCCATGTAACTACATATACATGATATAATCATATGTGGTGGAACATTGCACTTAGGGGTTCACTTATAGCTCTCACTTCATTCATTCTCATACCATTGATAATCTATCAATAGAGAGCTTTTCCAACCATCACGTCTCTCTATGCTTCGATTTCCTTCTTCACTCTTGTGTGTACTTCTACTTGTGCTTCCTCACTCAACCACACACATACATACATACATACATACATACATACATACATACATACATACATATATATATATATATATATATATATATATATATATATATATATATATATATATATATATATATATATATATATATATATATATATATATATATATATATATATATATATATATATATATACACACACACACACACACCCAGTAGTGGTATTAGAGCAAGTCAAGTTCCTTCTCAACTTGCTATCTTTTTTGTGTTGTTGCTCGCACTCTTAATAGTGCAAATAGGTTATGGGGCATAGAAGTACAAAGTTTAGCAATCAGATATCATTTCCACTAGGTGCATTGGGGTTTTATCCCCCTTTCAAAGCCATTCGTGCATTCAAATTTTCCATTGGAATTATTGTTTGTGAATTGCATTTCAACTTTGTTGAAGTTCATATCTTGCTACGGTTGAATTCTTTGATGCAGCGACAAGCAACAATGACTTGTTTGGCATGCTTCATGAAGATAATCTTAACAAGGACCAACTGTCCAATGTGGTCTACATGATGAAGCATGTTGTTATTGCAAACCAACTATGGAACATAGTGGCAAATGTCAACAAGAGACGTGATGATTCTTCTACTACACAACTTGTTGTCATAGATTTAGGATCTTCTTCAAGTATAGTCACTATGCCTTTTTCCAAAGATAGTGCTACACATGCTACATGAAAATTGGAACTTGTTCATAGTGATGTATATGGTCTGGTCAAGAATCCAACTTTTGGAAAGCATGTATACTTTATTACCTAGAAGTATTCATGTGCACAAACTATGTATTGAATCATTGTTTTAGAAAAGCATTGAGAGTCATTACATCTTATGAGGCTTGGAATGGGCGAAAGCCAATGGTTAGTCATATGTGCGTATTTTGTTGTTTGAAATATGCTCTTGTGCCACCACAAAAAAATTACAAACTTGATGACAAGGCAAAGAAATGTATATTTGTTGGATATAGTAAAAGAATTTGAATGATTCCAACAATCCTTTGAGTAATGTAGAAATGAGTGACACATTCGGATTGATTTCATCAATGTTTACCAATTGCTCTCTCAAATCCTTGATGCATGTAACATATACATCCACTTACTCATTTTGAACTATATGTACATCTTCAAGTTGCTTTCTCAAGTAAACAACACATGCTTCATTACACGCAACATACAAAGAAGCAAGAGTATCCCAATCTTGCCTTGAAGTAGTGCATGGCTAGATGTGTGGAACAATATGCCGCTTCACACAAAGGGAAATCAATGCATGAGCTTGAACATCCTTTCCATCCCATCTATGTTGCTTTTGCATACATGGAGAAGACATAGTCATTGTAGTTGAACAATAACTTGAATTTATGATAGTAGATTGCATAGTAGAAGAACCATTAGGTCGTTTGTCCACATCTGCCACTATGTTCCATAGTTACTTTGCAACAAGGAAATGCTAACGAGGAAACACTTCATCATGTAAGAACACACTGGGTAGTTGATCCCATCAAGCTTATCTTTAGCTTGAATCATGCCAAACAAGTCATTCTCGCTTGCCATTGCACCAAACAACTCAAAATTAACAAGATATGAACTTCAACAAAAGTTGAAATGCAACTCACAATTTGCTCTGATGGAAATTCTGACTACATGAATGGCTTCAAAAGGAGGGTAAAAACCCCAATGCACCTGATGGAAATGTTATTTGAGTGTTGAAACTTGTACTTCTATCAGTACAGAATAATGGGGGTGTAGCAGGATCAGTACATAAGGAAAAACCTAATGTCCACGAATGAGTGAGCTGGCAAGGAACAAATGTGCCATCACTCTCGGTAGATAAATCTAATAAAGCTCAATGAAGTATCCCTGACATATACCGGCGTGACCACTATACATGTCAGAGAAAGGAAAAACTGGTATGTGTCATCTTGGATCATCACATGTTGAGCTTGATATCTCAACACTCCCCCTCAAGCTCAATGCCATATCCTGTAATCCAAGCATCTCCCGAAACTTCTTCAACTTCTTAGCTCCAAGTGCTTTGGTGAAAATATCAGCAAGCAACCTGCTCATCTGTTCTCACATAAACAAGATCAATATCACCTACTAATACCTTCTCTCTGATGAAGTGATAATGTACCTCGATATGCTTTGTTCTGGCATGGAAAATAGGGTTCCATGCTAACTGTATGTTGTTAAGATTATCACAATAAATAGTGATAGGCTTTCCCACTTCCACATGTGATGCCTCACATGCTGCCATTACAACACCTCTATACTCAGGCTCTATACTCGACAAAGCAACAGTAGGTTGCTTCTTGCTGCTCCATGTAACAACTGCACTCCCAAGTGAGAATAGAAAACCACTAGTAGATCTTCTATCTGGAATGCCACTAGCCCAATCTACATCAGTGTATCCATAAACCTACAAATCTACACCAACCTCATAAAACAATGCATAATCCAAAGTAGCACTCACATAACGTAGAGTGCGCCTCAGAGCATCCAAATGTGGCTTCGTGGGAACCTGCATAAACTGACTTTCAAGTCCAACAGTATAACTTAGATCAAGCCTTGTAATTGTGAGATATATAAGACTTCCCACAATTTTCTTGTACATAGTAGCATTTTCCAATGTTTCACTTGATGTAGTATCCAACTTCAAATTCTGATCTAATGGCATAGAAATTGGCTTACAATCAGCCACACCATACTTTTGTAGCATATTCAAAGCATATTGCCTTTGCGACATCCATATACTTGTTTCTATATGTATAAACTCAATGCCCAAGAAATAGCGCAACACACCAAGATCTTTCATGTCGAATTCCTGCATAAGAAGTTGCTTTACCTCTTTGATGCTTCCTTCATTATCACCACCTATAATCAGGTCATCAACATAAATAGCCACAATAGTAATGCCATCATCAGCCTTCCTTGCATATAGTGAGTGATCTGCATCACACATAGAAAACCCAATGTTGGTTAAGTAATCAACAATCCTTGCATGCCATCCACGAGGGGCTTGCTTCAGCCCATACAAAGCCTTTTGCAACCTGCAAACATATTCTAGATGCTTTGAACCTTCATATCCTTGTGGCTGGTCCATATATACTTCTTAACTCACCATGTAGGAAAGCATTCTTCACATCCATCTGATGCAAAGTCCATCCTTTTGCTGTAGCTAATGCAACAAGTGTTCTGACAGTAGACATTTTAGGTACAGGGCTGAATGTTTCCTCATAATCAATGCCATATGTTTGTGGATATCCTTTAGCTACCAATTGTGCTTTATACATGCTTATGCTACCATCAGCATTATGCTTTACCTTGTAAACCCATTTGCAGCCTATGGGTTTCTTTCCTTGTGGCAATGGAACCAGCTTCCATGTATCATTTCCATAAAGTGCAGCCATCTCCTCATCCATAGCTTTTTCCCAATCTACAATTCCAATTGCATCTTCAAAGCAAGAAGGTTCAACATCTTGTATTACCTTTGTCATGTAGGCACAATGATGAGCCATATAACTGTCATACGTCAATGGTTGCACTGAATTCTGCATCCTCCCAGATCTTCTTGGTCCTGGGTCACTTCTCCTTGTATCATCTGCATGTGCCCTTCTTACTCCTGGAGTCTTCACAGAGGGCAATCCAAGTTCCTCATCAAGACTCTTTTCTGAACCGCTTGAATCTCCATCGTCTTCAAAGCCTGCACATGTTTTATGACCTGCAGAAAGCTTTTCTTTACCTTTCTTGGATGTATTTGATGAATTTGCTGGACTGAAATTTCCATGCAATCTTCAACTCTATGGATTTGAGTTGGAAATATTGCTTGGTGATGCATCCGGTCCACTCAAAACTGAGATTCTACACTTGATTTTTCAACATTTTCTTTGTCATTTGGTTCAAGATTTAGTCCTTCTTTGGCATCTGCATAGAAGCTTGACATTTCATCAAATACCACATCTCTGCTCACCTTTACTGTCATGTGAGTGGGTTATAACATTTATATCCCTTTTGCTCAAGGGAGTATCCAATGAAGACACACTTTTTTGCTTTTGGATCAAGCTTCGTCCTCAATTCATCTGGGACATGTACATATGCAATACAACCAAAAACTTTTAGATGTGATAAGTTTGGCTTTTTGCCTGTAAACTTCTCTTCAGGTGTAACTTGATGTACAGCAGCAGCTGAAGCTCTGTTCATGATGTATAATGCAGTATGCACAACTTCTGCCCAATAACAATGAGGCATATTCTTCTTAGCCATCAAGGCTCTTGCTATTTTTGCAATATGTCTATTTTTGCATCCAACAACACCATTCTGTTGTGGTCTGTACCTGCATGAAAACTGATGCCAAATTCCATGATTTTTTAGAAAACTATTGAACTCATTTGACATGTATTCACCTCCTCCATCAGATCTTAATGTTTGAATGTAATTCCTTGTCTGCTTTTCCATCATAGCTTTAAAATTCTAGAAGTGAGTGAACACCTCGCTATTCTCTTTCATGAAATATACCCATACTTTGCGTGTATGGTCATCAATGAAAGTAACATAAAACCTACAACTGCCCATAGATGTGGTCTTTGCAGGACCCCAAACATCTGTATGTACTACTTCTAGTACATTCTCACTAACATGCTTGTCATGTGGAAATGATGCTCTTGATTGTTTTCCAAATTGACATGCTGCACATACCTTTTGCATTTCTACAACTTTGAAATTTGGTAGTCCATGGACAATCTCCTTTGACTGCATCAATTTCAGCCTTTGCAAGTTTGCATGTCCAATCCGTTTGTGCCACATCTCTATATCTGCAATAACTCCTGCACCTTTTGCAAACATGGCTGCATTCATTTCAAGAATCTTCACATTTAAGGTGAACATCCTACCCACTTTGTTTCCTTTGGCGACCAATCCTCCATCCTGCTTGTACTCTTCTACATATAATCCATCAACATTGAACCTGACTTGTAATCCTTGGTCAACAATTTGTCCAACAAGAACCAGATTCTTTGTTATATTTGGAACATGCAGCACATCAGCAAGATGTTTTACCTTTCCATCCTCCATCGATAGTTCTATGTTTCCTGTATGCTCAATAGGATGTGATGTGTCATCACCTGTTTCAACATATCAAGGAACTAGTAATTTTTGCAAAGTACTAAACCATTCCGCATGACTGGTCATGTGATTTGAAGCACCTGAATCAACATACTAGAATTATCATTTGATTTTGAAACACAAGCAGACATCATATTCATCATGTGATGTTGAACCATGAACAACTTCTCAGAATCATCTGTACTTGTGGATGATAATTATTCTGCTGCCTTCTGTTATTTTGATTCTTCAACCTGCAATCATGTTCAACATGTCCAAGTTTACCACAATTCAAGCATCCTTTACTGTCATTACCTGAATCATTTCTTTGGAAATTTCTGCGGCATCTTTGGCTCCCCCTGCCTCGAAACTGTCCTCTTCCTCCTGCATGATTCTGTTGTTGACTTTGGTCTTGGTTACTATTTCCTCTTCCACTTCCAAAACCTCTACCTCTACCTCTTCCTCTACCAAAGTAGAAAACCTGCTCAGAACTAGATTTTCCTTGGGATTTTGAATTCTCACCAAGATTCTTTTCTTCAATAATAAGCATAGGTACTAGATCAGCAAAATTCAGAATATTTTCCTTGGTTTGTATAGAAGTTCTAAACTGCTTATATGCAGCTCCTAGACCACGAAGACACACTTCCACCTTATCATCATCATCCACATTCATGCCAATAGATGCAAGTAACTCACATATGCTTTTGATTTTCAAGATGTAGTCAATTATCAACATGCTCTTCTTCTCCGATGTATGCAGCTCGTTCTTGAGTTGCAATTTTCGTGCCTTTGTGTTGGTCTCATACAATGTGACCAAACTGTTCCAAGCCTCTTTTCAAGTCTTGGCATCCTGTATGTGTCCAATCATGCTATCCTATATGCCAATAGATAGCCAGTACATTACCTTTCATGCTCCTTGATTCCATTCCTCATATGCTCTTAACTAATCTGCAGTCCGATTCCTATTTGGTAACTGTGGAGCATTTTCATTCTCTCCTTCGATGTACTTCCAATAGCCTTTTCCCATCAGGAAATTCATCATTCTGAATCTCCAAGCATCGAAGTTGTTCTTGTCTAGCTTATCACTCATAAGCTGACTCATTGCATCTACGTTTGCCATTTTTGCAGCAATTCACGACACTGCAAAACACTACAAGTAGCACTTCTGCTTGAACACTGTCTCACTATGACGTGACAGTTCGATCTCAGAAAAACACAGCTTTTGTGTATCAATAGTACACGGAATCGCTTGAAATTTTGGATATGGAATATATGAGCGTTGCTGAACACAACGCAAGTTACAATTTCTAAAGTTGGCCTTGTTTTTTGCAAGCCCCACCTTGTGGGCATGAAATGGAGGTCGAGATGGCTCTGAAACTTCGAAAATATTTTGAGGTCTTCTACCTTCACGCTGATTTTCGTAGCAAATGGAGCTCATTTGTGAATCGTGTTTTCTCCATGCCTTGCCGTGTACTCATCACTGTCTATAGCCATGCTGTCTTTGATACCATGTCATGAGGAAGGAGATAAGGAAGAGAACTCACACACACACACTCTCATTCTCAAGGAGAAGCACACACACAGATTGAGGCAAAGAAGAATGGTCTTCTTCTTCTTCTTCTATTACATAAAAAGGAATGTACAAGAATGACCTAAAAAACAAGAATACAAGTGCAATATATAAAGATCGATACATAAGGAAAAACCTAATCTCCGCGAATGAGTGAGCTGGCAAGGAACAAATGTTCCATCACTCTCGGTAGATAAATCTAATAAAGCTCAATGAACTATCCCTGACATATACCAGCATGACCACTATACATGTCAAAGAAACGAAAAACTGGTATGTGTCATCCTAGATCATCACATGTTGAGCTTGATATCTCAACAATATACACAAACATACATACATATACACACACATACACACATATATACTCACATATACATACACACATATACATACACACATATACACACACATATACATACACACATATACACACAAATACAAACACATACATATACATATACACACATATACATATGTATACACATATACACTCACATATACATACATACATATACACACACATATACACACATATGTACACACATATTCACACACCATATACACACACATATACATACAGATATACACATATACACACATATATACACACATACATACACACATACACACACATACATAGACACATATACACATATATACATACATACATACACACATATACACACATACACATTTTGTTGGGTTATAGGGGTTGCTCACATTTTCTCTTGTGCATAGGAACCCTCTAATGCTCATGAAAATACCTCTTTTATGTATATTGGAGGTGTGCACATGTGAACACCCTCCTAAGCCCTTTTTGATAATTCTTCAAGACTATGGTATGGAGATCTTGAGAATCACCCATCTTTTGTGCACACATATGAGAGAACTACTTAAAAATCCCACACATATAGTTTCTTGGGATTTGTTTGTTAGAAAAGAGATCATGGAATCGCTTAAAGATATGTTAGTTAAAGCATGTGCTCCCTTTTTGACTAGTCAAAGGAGTACATGGGGAATTGAGCCTAGACTATAAATATAGAACCTCATTTTTGTAAAAGGGGAGCTCTTGGTTTGCTGTGAGCTTCATTTATATATCCTTTATGAATGGAAGAAAACTCTTTTACTCTTAGACTATTTACATTCTTGTATTTTGTCTTTGAGAGTGTGAGAGTGAGGTGTGTGTGTGTGTGTCCATGCTTGTCTCACCTTTGTTGTGTGAGTAGGAGATTGAATTTCTTGTATTCTCCACTTGTGACAAGGATCCTTGACAACCCTTCTCTCCATGTTCTCAAGGGCAAGTGGCATAACTTGGAGCTGATGGCCAATGGCTTGAGCATGCTCGAGGTTGGGTTGGATGAGAGGAGAGTCTTTCTTGAGTCCTCTTCTTGCTTCCACGCAAGGTGGTTTGGGTCTTGGCTCCCCTTGGGAGTACTATAACAACACATTTTGGCACCGTTGCTGGGGAGATTGACCTTTCATCACTCGGAGAACTCAAGAACATGTGCTAAAGTATTGTGTTGCAATTTTTCTTCTTATTTGCATAGGATTGAACTCTTGCATGGCATTTACTCCCTTCCTTTGGACCATTAGCTCCCCATTTCTTGTTTTTTGTAGTATAGTTTTACTTCACTTTTGTTGTTGCACAAGAGCACCCCCCTAACCCCCTTATCTCTCTCACTCTTTTACACATACACACAACCCCACACACTCACTCTCGAAGCATCTTCCACCTCTACCATTTCTTAAAATTAGTGCTTCTCTTGGGTTGGGGATGATGGGTGAGCATCCTCTAGAACTCGCCCCCTCTTTCCATCTTCAAAAAAAAAAGGAAAAAAAAAAAAAGAAAAAGAAAAAACTCTCTATGAATTCATGGGAAACACATTCGATTTCAGGAGACATTATGTTGCAAGATGTTAGGAACAACTTCCCCCTGACCTAGTCTTTCCCTTTCACTCATGTAAAGAAGATTGGTGGGTTATAAGCACCAATCAATTCACATGAGGATTCGTGTATGCAAGAAAATACTTTCACCCTAATTCACGTTCTTGTTGTGAGATTTTGTACGCCAAAGTAGGTGGGAGAGTTACTTCTCCTAACTAGGTTTGTAGTGATGACTCTTTATCAAGGTTGACCTCTTTTGGATGTTCTTTCCCCCATTGTAGAGTAGGAGCTATGCTCCCCCTGTGTGCCTCTCATTCTTCCTTGAAGGGTTAAGCACTTTGATCAATCACCCTCCCTCTCAAGCCTGGTGAGGGATGCCACCTCGTTTCATTGGCCAACTAAAGATTCAAAGACACATGCACCTCTGTCTCCCTCTGATTCTCAGTAGCTCCATCACATGTTGTTGGATCTTTTTCCCTTCGATCACATTCTGGAGGTTTCTCCCTCTTGTTCCACCAGTCTTGACTCAAGCCTCCTACCATGCTGAAAGATGCTCTATTTCTTCTCTATTGTGCAAGTTTCAGTAATGGGTTCCATGAAGTTGGGTCTCAGCTTCCCCATAGACCGGAGAGGTTGTGCATGCCTAAGACACATCGATGGATCTGCATACTTTGCACCTTGCAAGGCTCTTGCTTTGTTCTCCATTCACCCACTCATAGTTGTATCGGCTTCACCCTCATGGCTCCATCATGTGCGTGGCTCCCTTCCTCATTTTGTTACTGACAAGGTCAAGCTCGACTCCCCTAGCTCCCAATGTTCTTTTCTAGACTCTCCAAACAACATTGTGCAAGATTCATAGGCACATGCTCCCTTGTCTTCTCCAACTGTCAAAGTCTGTGTTGGCGACATTCACATTGGGGGTTGTTAAATCTCAGAAGTTACGCACTTGCTTGAGTTGTGGGGGGTTGAGCCATCTATGATTCCCCTCTATATGTCGACCCAGTTCATCTCAACCAGGGCTCTCTTTTTGTTTGTGGTTTTGATCAAGTGCCTCAAACCTTGTATTTGATATTAATTTTACATGCTCAATGGGACAATGTGAAGGAATACCTATTTGTTATGAATGTTATAGTACGAGTAGTCTTAATATGATAAAAACTTTCTAGTTCGATTATGACTATTATGACTAGAGGCTGCTCCCTTCGTTTTTGAGTAGGAAATGCACAACCACATGATGGATGTTTGCCATCTAGCTCCAACAATCGGAAAGACCCTTTAGAATATCACGAGAGGAGTTTTTCATTTATCTTTGCACATAACAAGCCATAGTTAGCTAGGATAAACCATGTAGTGTATGCAAATCATTGTGTGCTCGTGATGTATTGGGCAGAAAGGTCGAACCACCATGCTATTTTTGTATTATTGTCGATGTTTAACATGAATCGGCCTATGTTTTCTTGATATCTTTCTTTATAATCACATGTTGTTGATCTTGTGTGACGATGAACATGTATTATGCTTGATCCCTCTCCCCTGATTATCTTGAATAGAGGCAAACTAAGCAATCAGTTTTCCTTTTGTGATGTTGTAATGACTGAAGGACCAACGTTGTAATGTTTTGTGATAGTTGCGTGTTTTAGGATGCAAAGAAATTGCATTTGATGTCAACTAAACATGTATTGCTTTGAGCATTCTAAACAATTTTTGTTCACATGTGGTGGATTTCCTACAAGATGAACAAATTCACCTTTTGGGATCCACTGCAAGCTAATATCCATAAGGTGTATGAAAAAATTTTAAGCAGAACAAATGCTAAATCTTCAACGTTTAGAGTTTCTTAGGTACACATAGTGCCCACCTACATGCTCCATATAATGGGTTGCAAACTCTTTGCAAAATGATTTCTTACCCATGCTCTTGAAGCCCATTATCTCATCTCGAAAACTAGACATGAACAAGATTGTAGGATGTTTTTAAGCCGCGTGGTTTGGTATGTTTCGAACTTGTTCTTGGTTCATGATGGTCCTAAATGGACATGATAAGTTTTAAAGCTATCTTTTTGTTTCACATCGCTCAATATAAATGTCCTTGGAGAATTTTTGGAAATTGTTGTGGGCGTGGAACCTATGAATTGCCTAAGAGAAGGACGTGATGCCTTAACTCTCTGTCATATGCTTGTTTTTTAGTGTGCTACAAGCTAGTGGACTATCAAATCACGATATGTATAACTACCCCATGAGGGACTGTCCACACCTTGTACCATCACTTAGATATGTATCTATTTTGCTTGTTTCTTTTGTCATGGCCTTAGCCTTACAAATGGAAATTCCGATTCTAGCATGATGTTTTAATTGTTGATATTTTGGGTAGAGTTTGATTGCCCCATGGGTAGATTCTGTCCATAACACCAGGTCTACCACACCTTGAAGATATAACTATTTATGAAGATGGCACATGGACAACCCTCCTCCTTTTTTGGATTGCTTTTCATGCTAACAGAGGCTTATATTGGGAAATCAATGGTGCAGGTCCTTGCCATCACCACCCCCCCGCTTGATTATCTGCCAGCCGTGTGTATAATCATGTAACACTAATTCTTAATAAGCGTCAATGTAGCAACTAGTTGAAGATGATCTAAATGCTCCTTTGATTAGTGTTTCCATTGGTTATAGCATGAAAAGCTTGCAGATAATATCTCACACAGGTGTTCTCTTGAGGAATCTATGGCATCCTTGCACTTTTGGTGCAACATGTGTCAGATATGCAACTTGGAAGCATGGTATGCTTGGGTTTCCAAATAGAAGTTCTGATTGATTCTAGAGATGTAGGATCTTACCAAACCAACTAACAGAGGAGGAGGCTGTTGTGCATTATAGTTTGGATTGATCTCTTGGTTTTTTTTAATGTTCCTAAGTCTCAGGACACTAAGTTTTGAGTATCTATATTTTCTAAAAAGGTGCAAGTGCTCTCCCTTTGGTTTTTCTCTTAATTTTAGGATGGTTGCCATGATTGAAGGTCCTACAGTATTTGTGACTTTTCTCCTTAGGGATGGTGTCCAATATAGCAATTATAACTTTGAAAAGAGCTTTTGGGGTTGTTGGGCTTGAAGGAAGGATGATGATGCCTCCTCAGCTTGGAGGCGTACTGTTGCTGTACTACAAGATGGCTTTTGTATATGGCATGATCGAAGGACTAATCACACCTCATAACACATGGTATTAGGTGATGGTGGGTTCTGAATACGTCTTCTCTAGGGGCCACTACCATGACTATTGAAAGATGAACTAGTTTCGCATGTTTTTATGTCTGACGGAAATAAAAATTTTTGATGACCTTGTCTATTGTAATTTGCATGTATGATCTTTATTTGACATAGGGAACTTGGTTCATGCCTTTTGAGATTCTTGTAGATGCAGGGTCCCTCTTTTAGAAATCAAGGATGTGTTTGGTTTGATAGGATGCGGTAAACTGGCATTGGTTTTGAGTTTTTGTGATTGCCATATGGGGATAGTATCCAAAGCTCCATCTAGACTAGTGAAGGAACTCTATTTTTTTTTATGTTGGATAAGTGACCATATCAAGCAAGCTCATAGCCTTTGAAAACTTTGTTAACTGGGTCACATCCAAGATTTTGGTGAAGATATCTACAACTATCTTTGTACCTACAAAATGAACATTAATGTCCCCACTTGCAACCTTTTCCCTTACATAATGATAATGCACCTCAATGTGCTTGCTCCTTGCATGATACATGGGATTTTTAGGAAGTTGTAGGATTGACAAATTATCTCCATAAACGAGAATTGGTCCAAGTTGTATACCAAGATCTTTGAAGATATTCTTAAGACACATTGCTTCGCATGTAGTGAGGGCTAAAGCTCTATATTCAACCTTTGTTGAACTCAATGTAATTCTGGGTTGCTTTTTGCTCATCCATGAAATTGCTTTTGTACCTAGCATGAAAACATAGCCAGAAGTTAACCTTCTATCATCAACATTCCCTGCTCAATCTGCATCACTCCATGCTCTTACTTGAAGTTCTTCATCATACTTGTATAGCAACCCATAATTAACTGTACTCTTCACATACCTTAACACTCTCTTTGCATGATTGAGATGTGTATCTGTGGTTGCATGCATGAATTGAGATAGAACTCCAACTATGTAGCACAAGTCAGGCCTTGTGAGTGTAGCATAGATCAATGAACACACAATGCTCCTATATAGTGTAAGATCTTCTAGCTTCTTACCATCTTCCTTGCTTAACTTGACATTTGAATCCATAGGTTGAGCTATTGGTTTGCAAGCTGTCATGCCAAACCTAAACAACACATCTAGAAGATACTTCTTTTGAGAGAGATAGATACCTTCTTTCCCATAGATCACCTCAATGCCAAGAGAGTACTTTAGCACACCTAAATTTGAGATTTTGAACTCTCCTCCAAGCTTCTCTTTAATGGTCCTTATCCCTACATCATCATCACGTGTCATAAGGAGATCATCTACATATATGCATATCAAACATATCTTGTCATTTGTTTTCTTCATATACAAGGATGGATCTACATCACTTGGAGAGAAGCCACATCTTTTTAAGAAATCCACTAGCCTCTGATTCCAAGCCCTTGGGGTTTGCTTTAGGCCATACAAGGCCTTCTTGAACTTGCAAACATAGGTAGGACGTTGTGGATCTACATACCCTTGAGGTTGTTCCATGAACACCTCTTCTCGTAACTCACCATTCAAGAAAGCATTCTTTATGTCCATCTGATAGATAGGCCACCTCATTGCTGCACGTAAGACTATGAGAGATCTAATGGTAGCCTTGTTTGCCACAGGGCTAAAAGTCTCCTCATAGTCCACCCCTTGTGTCTGTATGAAGCCTTTGGCTACTAGTCTAGCCTTGTACCTTGCCAAGCTGCCATCTCACATTTCTCTTGGTCTTGTAAAATCACCTATTTTGGACTATCTTCATGCCTTCCTTCTTGGGTACTAGTTCCCAAGCGTTGTTCTCCTTAAGAGCTTTAAACTCTTCATACATAGCCTTCCTTCACTCTGATTTGGTCTTTGCCTCATAAGAATCTAGCTCTTGATCTACAATGACATTCATCATGTATGCATAGTGCTTTGCCATGAAAGAACCATATGTATACCTTTGTGGCAGTGACTTCTTCCTTCTAGAACTCCTCTCTTGATCTTTGGGATATTGCTTCTTGAGTCTATTTAGATTTAGATTAGAATTAATGAGCTCCTCAAGCTCTCCCTCTTCTGACTCCTCTTGAGCTTTCCTAGTGTCATAGTCTATCTTTCGCATCCTTTTACACTTTGAAGTAGGGGATGATATTTCATAATCATAACTGTAAGAGTGATCATGTGAGTGTACCTTAGATGTAGAAGCCTCTGGTCCACTGATTGTGATTGATTCTTGAGGTTGAATATGCACATGAAAGTGTGCATGCTTCTCTTGATCCTCTTCATCCAACTTTGCCTTGCCTTTGTCTCCATATCATGACCTTTACTCATCAAACAACATGTCTTGACAAATATAGCGTCTTTGAGAGAGGGTTCTAGCACTTATAGCCTTTTTGATCATTTGAGTAGCCAATGAACACACATTTCTCACTCTTGGGCTCTAACTTTGTTCTCACTTCACTAGGAACATGAACAAAGCATACACATCCAAATACCTTGAGGTGCTCCATGGTTGGTTTCTTGCCATAATAGACTTTGTGTGGAGTCAAGTTGTGCACACCACATATTGAAACCCTATTTATCAAGTAACAAGCTATATTCACAGCCTCAACTCAATAAGAGAATGTTAACATACCTTCATTTATGAGACCTCTAGCTATCTCAACCAAAAGCATATTCTTCCTCTCTGCAACACCATTTTGTTGAGGCGTTTACATGCATGTAAAGTGCCTCTTTATGCCATTGTTGTGCAAGTACTTTGTGAATTCCTTCTGAAATTGATAACAAATTCTTCTTGATCCTTGGCACAAGTAGAGCATCTGACAATGTGAAAGAACTACCATCAGGGGTAGTCAGAATGATCTTACCAACTCCCATGACAGGATAAGAGGAGTTTTTGGTGCATGTGACAATATTCCCTATAGGGACAGGCTTGAGTGAAGTGAAGAAGCTGTGCTACAAGTTAATATGTTTGGTTGCCCCACTATCAAAGTACCAAACATATGAGCCTACTACAGACATACACTGTTTAGGAGAGGATGGGTCAAAACAGCAAATAGTAGTAAATGCCCATTCTTCATTCTACACTAGATTAGCAGACTCTATTTTCGGTGTAGAGGCCTTTGCAACAACCATTCCAGACTCTTTTTTCTTTGCCTCTTTTGCAATCAATTTTGGAAAATTCTTTATGACATGATCATTTGCTTTACAATACTTGCAAAACAATTTCTGCTTTTTTGTTTTCTTCTCTTCTCTATCTTCCTTCTTCGATTGTGCAAAATTTGCAGATTTTTGTTTACTGATAGGAGAGCTCCATTTACCTTTGCCCTTCTGACTAGCCAAGAAAGCTTGATCTGCAACATGCATAATGGACCTGTTCTGCCTAGACTAATCTTCCTGCAACAGAACAGAGACTAACTCCTCAAATGTTAAGCCATTTGATTGTCTTTCATCATCAAATGAAGAGTAGAAGCAAAACTTTGTATGAATCGGGAAGACCATTCAGAACAATATGCACAAGTGAATTTTCAGGCAAGACTTCATTAGCAAAAATTAATTGTTCCTTCAAATCTTTGATCTTTGTTAGGAAACTGTCCATAGAATCACCTTCATTCATACGCTCACTCTCCAACTCTTTTTGGAGGTAAGCAACACGAGCCTCATTCCTAGCCTGGTACAATGTGGTAAGTGTATCCCAAGCATCCTTAGATGTTATACAAGAGCGAATGTGAGGAATAATGGCATGTTTGACAGACAAGGATAACAATGCATGTGCATGAGCATCTCTGCCATCCCAACAAATTTTCTCTGCGCTAGGTGCAGCAAAAGCTGCAACATGAATAGGAACATGAAGAATATCTTCATCTTCAATGCCATCTACATCAGCTTTAGTACCTATATTTGCAGGTGCAATAGGACATTTTTCAGCACCCTACACAATATTCCACTGTCCTTTTGTGACCAATACATGATGCATCATATAAGCCCACAATGGGTAATTCGTACCATCCAACTTATCCTCAACAGCCAACATACGAAATACATCACTTTTTTCAGCCATGGCCACTGACTAAAATACCTTGATGCAGAAAAATGGATGTATATAAAAAAGTTGAATAGCTACCTTGACGAGTTCTACTAAACTTGTAGCAGACTTTGGGATGCTTATACTAGCAAACCGAAACCTGTATATATCTTTGGCACAAAAAGATGAAATAGCCTACACAAGCACTATGATGGTGTGTTCGGAGGCCGAAATGAGCTCATATCACGATTTTGGCACTAGAAAGTGAAGCAATTTTTATCTACTAATTACCCTGAGCATGCTCACCAAATTTTATGCGATTTTGAGATTGTGATCGAGGGGTGTCAATGATGCCCTAGATGAAACGACGACTTGTTCTGATACCAATTGTTGGAGTTCGAGGCTTGCGAAAGCACACAAACAACACAAGGAAGAAGAAGAAGAAGCTTGGAGCACAACACACAATACTGAATGTATTACCAGTAGAATGTACAAAGATAAGTAACCCATTAGGGTAGTAGGCATATATACAATCCGGGGAAAAAAACCTCCTAAAGAAGGAAAAAAGTGCCCCAGTGTTCCTAATATATCAACAAAACTTTTGAAAGCATGAAAACACTTTTGATTTTTCCTTGATAACATATAGCCATACTTTTGGTGCAGGACAATCACCAATTGATGATTAGGAAAAGGTTTGAAGTCAAAGAATGAAGCAAAGATCAACATATGAAGCTTGAAGTTTAGTGCATGGTTAGAAGATGAAGACTTGTATATACATGTATACTAATCTTGTAATTAGTTCATAAAAACTTTGTATCAATGACAAGTTGAGATGTAAATTTCTATATATACTTGATATAGTTGAAGAATTTATTGCACATGTGAAGGAAAGATGGGATATTCTCTTCACATAGAGAAATTGGATAGAGAAAACTATCCTGCTTGGTCAATAAGGATGGAAGCTCATCTTATGAGCAAAGACCTGATAGGATATATCACAGGTGAAGAAGAAAAACCAGAATTTAAGGATCCTAGCGTTCCAACTAGGGAAGATCCCTCAAATTTGAAGACATGGATGAAGAAGGATGCTCAAGCAAGGACCTTATCTACATGGGATTCAATGATTACTTGCTACCTCATATTAGAGGACTTGAAAGTGCAAGTTATATGGAATGCTTTGGAGGAGCATTTCCAAAACACTACAAAGTCAAGGAAGGCATCTTTATGGGCAGAGTTCACCACATTCAAGAAGGAGGCTTCTCAATAAATTTCTGATTATGTAGTAAGAATGAAGGACATTGCAGATGCATTAGGAGCTCTTGATGAAGATATTGACGAGGACAAATTGGTAAGACAAATTCTCACAGGTTTGAGAGGATATGAGAAGTGAAGCCTTTCATTCTATCCACTGAATTGTCACTAGATCATTTCACTCCTGATTTGAATCAATTGCTAGGAAATATGCTAACCTTTGAGTAGGATATCAAAGGTGATGTTGATAAAAGTACATGTCAAGCAATGTATTCAAAGGACAAGAAGAAAACTAACAAAGGCAAGCAACATTTGAATGAAGATGAAGGCACTACCAGTGAAGCTAACTTCCTAAGAGGGAAGAGGAGGTGGCAAAGGAAGAGGAAGAGGTAGAAGCAATAAAGATGGTGTCAAAGTTTGCTGGATTTGTGGTAAGACTAATCATTTAGCTCATGAATGTTGGCATAATAATAAGAATGGTGGAGGATATAATCAGAACTTCAATTCAAGAGGAAGAGGTGGTAGAAATCAGAGAGGTAGTTTTAGAGGTAGAGGTAGTAGAGGTAGAGGTAGTAGAGGTAGAGGTAGTAGAGGTTTCTTTGGAAGAAATGCAGGTAGAGGCTTTCAAAGTCAATCCTACAATAATGCCTACTACAATTATGCTTCATATCAGAAAGAGGATTCAACCTTAATTATGAATGCAACTTGTGAAAGACAAAGTGAAGATCAAAGAGTCTTCTACATTGACTCAGGGTGTAGCAATCATCTGAGTGGCAACATAGCTTTGATGACTGATTTGGAGAATGAGGTGAATAATCATGTAGTTCAAATAGGTGATAACACAAAGAACAATATGAAGTCCATTGGATCAGTAAAGGCCAAGGATGGAAGCACTCTTTCGAGTAAGGTCTTGTATGTTCCTACAATTCCAAAGAATCTGATGAGTCTAGGGAAAATTGTAGAGAAAGGTTATGAAGTAAGGTTCACTAATGATGGAGTTTTTGTGGAAGATCCTAGCAATGGGTATAAACAAATTGTTTCAGAAAAGAAAGAAGGAAGGCTCTTCACATTGAAGATTCAAGGCAATGTTGGTCATGCCTTGTTCACTTATGGAGGACATAAGACCTCTGAGTTAGAACTTTGGCACAAAAGGCTTGGACATTTCAATGAAAGAGTATTAAGGATATGATTAACAATGGTTCAGTGCTTGGATTGCCTAATGTTGTAGGTCAACACATGACATACAGATGTGAAGCATGTCAATTAGGTAAGGCTCATAAGCAATCATATATTAATAAGCATGGCTTCATGCATTTAGAGAAGCTTGAGTTGGTGCATACAGATGTGTGGGGTCCATCAAAGGACTTTAGCATTAATGGTTCAAGATATTATGTGATTTATGTTGATGATGCTACGAGGTATATATGTGGTCAAAGATAAATTAGATGTGTTCAATATATTTAAACATTATCATGTTTATGCAGAAAGAGTTTCACGACAAAAATTGAAGAGACTAAAGTCAGATGGAGGGGGAGAGTATTTCTCTAATGAGTTCAGTGATTACTTATGGAATGCAAGTATAAAAAGGGAAATTACTTGTAGGTACTCTCCTCAACAAAATGGTGTAGCAGAAAGGAGAAATAGAACTCTTGTTGAGTTTGCAAGGTCAATGATGAAAGAGAAAAATTGCCCTAATTATTTGTGGGCTGAGGTTGTGAATACAACTACTTATTTGGTTAATAGATTTCCATGTAAGGCTTTGAATGGTATGACACCATATGAGGCATGGTGGGGTAAGAGACCTACCTTAGATCATTGCAAAGTGTTTCGATGTTTGGCTTATGCATATGTACCATCTCAGTTAAGGCATAAATTGGAACCTAAAGCTAAAAAGTATGTGTTTATTGGTTATGATGATAAGCATATGGGTTATAGGTTGTGGAGTCCATCCATAAAGCAATTCCTTGTGTCAAAGGATGTTACATTTGATGAGCAAGGTACTTGGTATGCAAGTACAAG
Source organism: Ceratopteris richardii (assembly GCA_020310875.1). Classification (NCBI taxonomy): domain Eukaryota; kingdom Viridiplantae; phylum Streptophyta; class Polypodiopsida; order Polypodiales; family Pteridaceae; genus Ceratopteris; species Ceratopteris richardii. The sequence goes on from CM035426.1 coordinate 123,679,525, forward strand.
TAATATTCATGCAGGTGATGAAGAAACATTGAATCAGAAGAAAGGTAAATCAAAGATTCAAATATTTGATGAAGAAGAGAATAATGAAGCACTAGCTGAAGTTGAAGAACTGCCAAGGTTTGATCCAGAATGTGATGAACTAGAAACTTCAAGAAGTGGAGAACTCAGAAGATCATCAAGGCATAAATGGCAACCCATAAGGTATAGCTATGATACTTCATTTTTGACTACTAAAGATTATGCTTATATGGTGAAAGCAGAGGAAGACCCTTCTACAGATGATGAGGCAAAAGATAAGGAAAATTGGGAGAAAGCTATGCAGGAAGAGTATGATCAATTGATGGAGAATGAGACATGGGATTTGGTTCCTAAACTAAATAATCAGAAAATCATTGGATGCAAGTGGGTCTACAAGACAAAGAGGTATGCAGATGGAAGTGTGTCTAGGTATAAAGCTAGACTTGTTGTGAAAGGGTATGCTCAGACATATGGAGTAGATTATGATGAGACTTATAGTCATGTGGCAAAGATGAAAACTATAAGGAATCTCATAACTATTGCTACATGTAAAGGTTGTAAGTTATGTCAATTAGATGTGAAGAATGCTTTTCTAAATGGTTATATTTCAGATGATGTTTTATGGAGCAACCAGAAGGTTTCAAGGATAAAAGGTACCCAGAGTATGTATGTAAGCTCAAGAGAGCTTTGTATGTTTTGAAGCACGCCCCAAGGGCATGGAATTACAGGCTTGTGAAGTTTTTGAAGGAGCTTGGTTTCCAAGTGTCTAAGGCAGATAGTAGCTTGCTTGTTAAATCAAGTGATGATGAGTTTATTTACATTTGCATACATGTTGATGACATAATTCTTACAGGTACAGATGAGAAGGGCATACAAAGTCTTAAGAAGCAGATGGAGAAAGAGTTCAAGATCAGTGACTTGGGAGGCTTTTCATATTTCTTGGGAATGGAGATTTCATATACTCAACATGGAGTGTATGTGACTCAAGAAAGGTATTTAAAGAATTTGATAATCAAGTTTAAAATGGAAGATTGTAGGGTAGCACGTACTCCAATGGAGGTGAATCATAAATTGAGCAGATATGGAGGAGAAGAATTCAAGGACATGAAGCTATATCAAAGTTTGGTTGGTAGTCTAATCTATGCTACATTCACTAGGCCTGATTTGTCATATGCAATTGGAGTGTTGTCTCAATTCTTGCGTTGTCCTAGGAAAGAACATTGGATTGCAAGACAATGGGTGCTAAGATACATTAAGGGTACATTCAAAGAAGGTTTGTATTATGGATTCACATCAGATACAACAATAAGGATATATAGTGATGCAGATTGGGTAGGTAACTCTGATGATAGGAGGTCAACATATGGTTATCTATGTTATGTGGGAGATAAATTAATCTCTTGATGTTCTAAGAAGCAACATACAGTTGCTTTATCATCTACAAAAGTAGAGTATAAAGGTATGGTTGAAGCTGCAAAGGAGGTTATATGGTTGAAGACTCTCATGAAGAGTTTTGACATCAATCAGAGTACACCCATCATTCATGGAGATAATTTGAGTTCATTGTATCTAGCTACTAACCCTGTTTTTCATGTCAGGACTAAACATACTGAGATCTAATATCATTTCTTGAGAGAGAAGGTGATTGATAAAGAAAGTGAAGTCATACACACTTCTAGAAAAGATTGGATTGTAGATATGTTAACCAAAAGCTTGGATGGATCTAAGTTGCAGAGGTTCAAAGACATGGCAGTTATAAAGAAAATGGAGAAAATCACAATTCATGATTGAGGGGGAGCTGTTGGTGTAGGAAAATCACCCATTGATGATTAGGACAAGGTTTGAAGTCAAAGAATGAAGCAAAGATCAACATATGAAGCTTGAAGTTTAGTGCATGGTCAGAAGATGAAGACTTGTATATACATATATACTAATCTTGTAATTAGTTGATAAAAACTTTGTATCTATGATGAGTTGAGATGTAAATTTATATATATACTTGATATAGATGTACTATGAGTAGAAGAGATGAGGAGAGAGGATGAGTGACAAGTTTTAGAAGTCATTAGAGACTTTAGAAAGTGAGAAGAACATGAATTATCAATGAGATGTACGTTTTCTCTAAATAGAAGAAAGTTGCACCTCAATCTTTTGTTCAATGCTCCTTCTGTGTTTATCCTTTTGAGGAATACTTTTGTACAAATCTAATTCTATAGTTGACTGACCTTTGTACAAGTTTTGAGAGTCTAATTGTAATCAAGCTGAGAGAATTTTAAGTAGGAACATTTACATGTATAAATGTGAAGAAGTGAAGACAGCTGCAAGTGTGAATTTGATGATAAGGTTTTGATCATATCTCCCTCTACAATGTAAAGTTTTGAGCAACTAAGCACTCATTTTTTAATCTGAAAGGTAAGCTACTTGTGGCTAAAGAATTTGAATAAACGGGATCTAATTTGGGAGAACCATGCATTAGAAGTTGTAGGTGTCAAACTCGACTACACAAAAGAACAGTTTCAAACATAGGTACATTGTTTGAAGGAAATCTCAAGATCTGCTAAACCTTTTGAGGAGTTTTAACTTGGAGAAGGTGTGCAAGCTTTAGCCAACACCTCATATAAAGTTTCTTTGAAAATTTTACACATTTGGTCAGTCAATAAGTGGATTAAGTGTAGCAGACTTTTCTAAATAATCACTTCTTTCATGGTTAGTTCAAATCTTGATAATTTGGCTTTAGTTTTCCAAAATTGGTTGAAGTTATGAGTTTTTCTTGATATAGAGTTGGTCTAACATCAAATATAACGTATTGTTTTGGAGATTAACACTCTCCACCACATACCTTTCTTGAGTGTTCATCAATGAAAGTGACAAAGTACCTCGCTCCTCCCAATGACGCCTCTCTACTAGGACCCCATACATATGAGTGTATAAGCTCCAAGAGCTTAGAGGATCTGTACGATCTCTTTGGAAATGATTTCCTTGATTTCTTACCTAGCTGAAAATCATCACAAAACTCATGTGCACCTTGGTCTTCAAGATTTGGTAGTCCCTACACTAAACTTGTATGCTTTTTAACTTGGGAATATTGATATGTCATATACTCTTGTGTCAAAGATCAATCTTTGCAATCCTTTTGTTACCAATCATCATATAATATACCTTGTTGTGTGTAGGAGCAACATCTAGTGTGAACAATCTGCCTTCTTTCCTTCCCTTGGCAATGATCTTGCCTTCTTGCTTCACCATGCACCCTTTTGCATGAAATCTAACCTGCATACCTCTCTCTACCATCTCTCCTACAAAGATAAGGTTCTTGAAAATAGATGGAAGATGGAGCACATCTTTGAGAGTCCTTATAGATTTACCTTCACCTAGCTTCACATCTCCCACATGTGTAATGGGATGATCAATGTTATTTCCTATCTCCACACAAACTTTTGAGCTTGGGACCTCCATATGAACAAAAGATTCCTCCATACATGACATGTGATTAGAGCATCTAGAGTCTATGTATCACTTTTGTCCTTGGGATCACTAGTGTAGCCATGTCTCATGGCTAGGAGGGTCTCCGTCTCATCATCCTTCTTTGATTTTTTAACATAGTTCCCTTACTCCTTCTTCTTCTTGCCTTTGTCATCCTTGAACCAACAATTTGAAGAAATATGATTCTGTTTACTACATATAAAACAAGTTTTACCTTGATGAGGGTTCTTCTTCCCTTTGAAATTCTTGCCCTTCCTTGAAGATGATGTCTTGCTATGTCCTGAATTTGAAAGTTCTTCCTTGGACTTCTTCCACTTGCTTTTTCCTCCTTTCCCCTTCTTTTCACTCTTGTCTTTGCCTTTGCTAGCATATAGGACGTGTGAGTGACTGTCCCTCTTGGATGTGTCTCCTATGGCAACCTCTTCTGCCACTAGGTGTGGGATCAACTCCTCAAGAGTTGGCAGAGGATCTCTATACAAGATGGTAGTAATAAGGGGTTTCCACTTGTCTTCCCCTCGTAGCCCATTGAGAGTAATCTGCATAAGGTCTTCCTCATCTACTTTGCAGCCAATGGATGCCAATTGCTCCCTCAACTCCTTCACCCTCAACATGTAGTCAACAATAGATTGACCACTACCCTTCTTCAAAGAATGGAGTTCATTCTTAAGCTGCATCTTTTTGCTTCTTGTGGAAGTGACATACATCTTATCTAAGGCCTCTCAAACATCTCTAGCATGATCAAACTCTGATATATGAACAATCATAGTGTTAGAGATTACCTGTGATATGTAGAAGATAGCTCTCATATTCCTTTCCTCTCAATCCTTCAACATCTTTAATTCTTGATTGATGATCATTGGATCTTTGGGATCCACATCAGGGCTTATCTTCATCTCCACACACAATAGGCCATAAACCTTTACCAGCTTTTCAACTCCTCCATGATCATTCATGTTGAGCCTCAAAACTAAAAAAAAGTTAATTCAAAGTTGAAGTTACATGCCTTTTGGATTGTAGTTTGACAAAAGAGAGTAAGAGGTGGATCTCTTTGGAGTTATGTAGTTTTAAAAAAAGTTTTTTTTGCTCTCAATTCCTAAAGAGAGGAGGAGAAGAATAGAGAAAGAGAGCTTTGGTTTGCACATGTTGGTCTAGCTAGTTGGAACCTTTGCCTCTTCAGGGAGGGGGTGGGGGTTGAACCCCCCACAATGACGGTGGACATGTAATGGGCCTTAGGCTAGTTTGTATTGCATTTAGGCAACCTGATGTGTCTAACCTCTCCTTTGTGGGATCGGGGCCCCCCATTGTGTTGTATAACTATGGGTCAAAGCACCAAAAGACATGCATTTTGAGGGTCCAAAGCCACTTGGAGAACCCTTTGAGTTTATTGAGAAACCCTTGGGAAATTGTATCCAAGATTATGGTTTGAACCCTTGAGCTATTTGGATTTATTTACTCCCAAATGAAGGGTTTTGATCCTTAGGATTGACATTTCCTAAGGGTATGGTATTTAACCCTTAGGGAGGCCTCTCAAGCCTTTGGAATTGTACATGCAAGCTTGGAAGAAACCCTTTTAGAATTCATGTGAGAACCATGTGATTTCATGTGACTTCCAAGGTTAGAAGGCCTTGGATTAGCATCTATGTGGAAGGGACACTTGTCAATGTCTCCTCACATTTCCCCCCTTGTCCTTGAGGTATATATATGGGTGGATTTGGGTGGGTGGATACATGCATCTCTCATGCCCTTATGGGCTCAGAGGTTATGCTCTTGATTAGGTAGATTATTCATTAGGCTAACCTAGTGATTCATTGATCAGATTATCTTGTTTGTGCTGTGTGGACACAACAAAACATGGTATCGACGCTTTGTGGAGATTTGAGAAGGACGATGGAGGAGATGGCTCGTGAATTTGTTAGGTGTACCTTCAACTCTATAAAATTAGAGATATCTATAAAATTAAAGCTAAGTACTTTTTTTAAGCTTATGTTTGGCTTTAATGATTGTTTTCCATAAGATTTCATTATCTTTGCATACATAATTGAAGCTTAAATTTTAATTCAATTATTGATATGGTTCATATACACTTATAAAGATAATGCATTCTAGTTCTCAATAGGCAAACATTAAGATTTTCAAAGACAATCAAGCACCTCGAGCCTTTTCATGCATTTATGAACGTATGTGCATCTTCTCTTACAAGAGATGGTTTCAATGCACACCCTTCCTTTTGTACATATCAAGTTTTCTCTTCATTACAAGCTTGTCTAGATACACAAGATCATGTGTGTTGGTATAGTGATGCATGGAAGAGAAACCTATGTTTGTGCACAAAAAGGAGCACAAAGCGGTTGAATTTTAAGCATGATTGAAACTATGTATTGCTATAATCATATATAGTGTATGCATGCAAGGACATGCATTCAAGTTCACCTTTTCATTGTCTAAAGTTGTGAAAATAATTACGTGAACATAGTTTTGAGTAGAGAATTTACTTCTATATGGAAGCAAGACACTTGGGAGGATATGAAGCTAAACTACTTGCAAAATCATGCTACCTAGATTTTGAGTATAAGTACTTGGAAAATTCTTTCCAAAATGATGCTAAGGTATCAAATGTACATTAAGTATCAAATGATGCTAAGGTGTCAAATGCTTAATGTAAAATTTACATTAAGTATGTATTGCTTAAATAGAAGTAAGCATAAGGACATAGAGTTCAAATTTGGATACATTCCCTTGCCGAATGAATGGTGGGAAAGCACTGCATACATGAAACTATGAGCATTTAAATATATCAAAGTTTTTTAATGACTTAGAAAAATTATCGGTGCAAAGGTTTCTGGCATAATTCCAATGTGATGTATACGCGAGAGAACTCTAAAGATAAGAGATATCTAGAGATGGTTCCAAAACAAGCTCTTAATGAGATGTCTTAAGTACCACAAGAGCATTACATCACACCTCAACCTCCTACATTTAGCTTCACTCTCTGAGCATCAACAAGCATATGACTTAACTTTACACATTAGAAGATTTACACACACAAGCTCAATGTGCTCTTCACTTAGAGCGCTTCAATTCAATATATCATTTATATTTTGCAAGGCTGCCTTATGTAAATGTGTCTCACACAATTTACATCGTCATCAAAAAGTTGTACATATGTTTATACATTTGACATGTATCACAGTAATCAATGCTCCTTTGTATCGTGCAACAAACTATTGCTCACCATAACATATACACTTTGTGTATTGAATAATTGCCCCACACTACTATACTTCAAAATAAGTCACACCATAAACACGATAGAAATTGTATTGTGATAAAGAAAATTGTCTTCAAAAGCTATCAATCATATCAAACATCACCAACAACTTTTGGAACACTTATCACATGTACTTGTCATGTTCACAACAACACCACAACAACCCGTTTTTGTGAGACACTCAAATAGATGAACTATAATAGAACTATGATAGAATGTTTCTCTGCACATGAATTACTCCTATGAACACATAAAGTCAAGCATTAATATAATCCAACTCATGAGTTTGTGTATGGTTCATCTCCTGTATGGTATATGTGAGTTAGAGAAGCCAAGTGTACACATAAATACACAATTCTCATGCATAGATTTGGAAATATTCTAATGCGCATATAATGCTCAGTCCATTAGACTTTCACATCATCCTTACATATGATCTTAGGGGTGGAGTCATACGACTAATGTTTCCTCCATTTTGAGAGGTGTTTTCCATGTCATCCTTATGAAACTGAGAATGAAATTGTTTCTTCTAAGAACACATATGACTTATGCATCACTTGCGCTCTGTAACTTCCACTTTCTTGCAACTATATAGAGTTTAGAATGACTTCATACAATAAGACACATTAGCCTATCATGTGTACTTATAAAAAATAACAACTTATTACTTGTCATCAACATGTCACAACAAAAAAAAGCATGTGTCCATCATATATGAGTATTATACCTTTGCAACTTCCACCTTTTTGCAAGCGTATATAGTTCAAAACAATTTCACATAGAACTCTGTGGTAAATCTATAATACAAGCGATCCTCTAACTTACAGAGAGAGATACAAAACATAAAATACATTGTAATCAACTAATAGTATACACAAAGAGGAGACTTGCATTATCTTACATTTTTTTTGAGAGTGAAATGAATTGGAAAGACACACATACCCGACCTCGTAAGGTAGAGGCACCCTTCTTGGGAAACTTTGAGGCATCCAGCCCTACGCGGGACTTGAACCCTGACCATCTGCCTAGGAGTACAAGGCACATCCGCTACACCACACCCGCTTCATTATCTTACATTGTTGCACTATCTTACATTAAAGAGAGATACACGAATTAAAATATATTGTAATCAACTAATAATTTACACACAGAGGAAACTTGCTGCATTATCTTAGATTCATGCAAGAGAGTCTGTATATAGAATTTTATTTCTTGCGGTGTATCCTTCTAACTCTAGATAATGAAAAGATTTCTATGGCTGATCTCTTACGATATGACTTCCTAAAATTATGCTAATGCATTGATTTTCACGTGATGAATAGCTATTTACACGAGTTAAAAAAGGAGCATATTTACTTATTGTTTTGAACTTCAAAGATACAAACTTCAAGAGTTTGCTCATATGCATAAATTGAGAGTCAAATCAAGAGCACATTCCTATGAAGAAAATCCCAAGAGCATAGCTGGATATATCAAAAGGGCTCCCCATGTTATTCCTTCAAGCTTTATTGAAGCTTGTCATATTTTTCAATACTCCCCCTCAAGCTTCAATGAGTATTGCATAGGATGTATCAAATAAAGTTCTCCTTGAAGCTTGCAACAATAGCTAACAGTGCTTGAGGAAGTTTCCATGGTGGCATTTGCATCCTAATTTGTCAATGGAGTGCTTGATTTCTCCCTTGAAGAGGTTTGGATTCGATTGGCTCGGTCTCTCCATCAAACTTTTTCTATTATGATCTCTTTGGCAATCTTTTACAAGATCTTCAACAAAAGCCGGTTGAAGAGCAACCGAAGTTTCTCCTCAAGACTTCATGAGATAGAAATAAAAGAATGGGTGGCCTATTGCCCTCTCAAGGTCATCATCCATTTCACTTCATTGATTGTAACTCTTTATGGCTTCATTTAGACTTTTCCCTTGCTTCATTCTTTGACATGGGAGCTTTTCATGCTCTTCTCTTGGCATCATAGTGCGTTCATCCTCAAAAATTGATTTAGATACAAGTAAAACATTATTTTTGTGATGCATGATTGATAATATGCAGTGGTCTAGGCTATTGTGGTGAACTTATTTTTACCAAATACTTCACTTTTTTGTCTATCGCGATAGGCAGGGAGCTTCATCTTGGGATGCTTGCAGAGAGATGTTGTACCTGAGGATGCTATTGCTTCCAATACCTGGTCGAAAGCTCAAGAAAACACTAAAAACACAACACATAAGCACACTCTCTCAATATCTCTCACAAGTGAAATGAAAGGAATGCAATGGAGGAGGGAATATGACCAAAAAGGTGAATTTTTCATGAAGATGGAAATGGAGGTAGGGGGTGAGTTAAGATGGTAGGGATGATGATGATGGAGGTAAAAAGGTGAAAAATAAGAAATATATATATGATTCCAACATCAAATATCTTTTCTTACCATCACACACTCATCCTTGAAGATCATTCCCTGACAACAATGCCAAATCTGGTGTCATTATAGCATAATGATGAGTACCAACATGAGAAGATCCACCTCGTAATTGTCGATCTACGGAGATGTGAGGGGGTATGACAACCATGAGCAAGTGAATACACAAGTGCATGAGTGAGAAGCACACTAACATGCACACACATACACACACTCATGCATACAAGGTGAGATAAAGAGATGGAACAATGGAATCTTTGATTATCCACATCAAGTTTCAATCTTCTAGAATTGCTTCATTCTATAGCAAGCTACTTGCATAAATGATCTGTCTAGCTATTTTTATAGTTTTTTTGCTAGATTTGGCGTGGTTCAGACCAAGGCTCTAGCCTAGTTAAAAATTAGGTTATCTAGCTCATTTGGGGGATCAAAGGAACTTAGAAAACTATGAAATTTGATATCTAGTCAGATCTACTACTCCTCAAGCTTGAACAAAATGGAGTCTATTCTACCAAAAATGGGATTCATAATGGAATGCAACAATGACAATCATTGTTTGTTAAATGTTTAGTTTGAAAAAAAATAATTGGCCTACTCACCACATCTGCATTGGCATCCATGTCTACTTGGCCCTCCTTGACCTTCTCTTTGACTTTGTTCTCTCTAATCCCTTGTCTCAAGCTCCTTTGGCATGTTAGTCCTCGAGGGACACTAATGTATGTTGAAGTTTGGTCTAGCTAAACACCACAACACCTACCCTTTCACTATTGGAGATAATAATAAAACTTATAAGCTTCAAATTTATGCAATAAAACACACTAAGTTCTCTGGAAGATCATTGAGAAACAACTGATCCAAAACAGATTGTCTTGTTCATAAGCTAGTGCATGAAACTTGTTATCTACGGTGAAAGCCACTTCAAATGCTCAATGCTCCAAGCCTAATTATGATTGGCTAAATTCCTCTTAGAGTATAGTGTCTTATAGGTTTAAGTATCTATTATGCACAAAAATTAGATTTATAACCAATCTATGTTCTAATTATAAGTTTAGCCTTGATAGGTGGTGATCCCACCTTTTCATGAGTCACAAAATATGAATCCACATGATACACCATTTTATTTTCATAAGTTAAAAACTACTACCTTTCCAATGGTCCCTTATTCATAAGCATTGGATCTCTAAAGAGTGAGAACCAGCCTCTGCAAGTCAGCAGACTCTAAAGAAGATGATGTAGAGAAATAAGGAACAAGCAAGATGAAGATTAAAGATAATTGTATATTCATCTAACATATTGTAAAATTTCTTCAGAGTCTTTATATAGACTCTTTGTGGATTCCATGACTTCTTTACAACCAATTTTGAGTTTAAAATAACTTGCGGGATAGTTTGTTGTGATTGTGATTACGTTTCGTATAATCTAGGAGAAGAAGGAATCAAGTTCAAAAAGTGTTTTAGGTAGTTGATTTACCAACAACTTCATCACTCATGGTTTCTTATCTCCATATTTATCATTTAACAAGAATAAATATCTAGATTCCATAAATACATATGGATTCTTACAATGAATAAAAGAACCCATATGATATACCATCACTATGGTTCTCTTCATAAATGATTGGTGGTCAAGAATGAATCTTTCTCAAGCATGGTGTGAGCTTGTTGTTCTTGAATTATTTCAATGGTGATGCATCATAGTGTGCTCTCCTTCTCCAGAGTCTCATGACGATATCCTTAGAGTAGAAAACCAAGCTCCAAGCATCGCACATGATACTCTACATAGAGGCCGTAGAATACACAAAGAAACATAGTACATAGGAAGCACAAGCACAAACTTCTTAGGTGTTACAAATGAAGATGAACTTTACAGTCTGTGGCTAACCAGGCCACTATATGTTTTATTAAAGAACATATACAAAAGTGTCTGGTGGCCATTTGGCCTTTCATAGGGACACTAACGATAACAATCTCCCACTTAAGGCCAATATGGCCAAAGTAACTATGGGAGAAGAATGATAAAGAATACCTGAGTGTAAGTATACAAACTATACCTTCCACCTGATGGACATGTTACGCAATATACAAGTGACTGTGCAAGATCATGAATCAAGTGACAACAGTGTCAAAAACTATCCTATGGTAGAGCTTTAGTCAAAGCATTTGCAACATTATCTCGAGTATGAACCTTCTCAAGAATAATGCACTTAGTGGCTAAACAATCTCTAAAGAAGTGATACCTCACCTCAATATGCTTGGTCTTTTCATGATAGATCAGATTCTTAGCCAAAGCAATGGCACTCTGACTATCACTAAGCAAATGAGGTACATGCTGAGGTAGACCCATATCACAAGCAAGATGAGAAAGCCACAATGCTTCCTTACATGCCTCACTTGCTACAACATACTCTGCTTCTATGGTGGAAACAACTGTACATTCTTGAAGATGAGATCTCCAAGAGATAGCACCTTCAACAAAATGAAAAATGTACCTTGATGTAGACTTATGATTGTCTACACAACCAACATAGTCAGAATTTGTGTAACCAACAATGGATGCTTTCCCTCTACCTAAGCATAAAAACTTATCCTTAATGCCACTCGGATATCTTAAAATCATCTTGACCGCTTCCCAATGTTGCTTGCCAGGATTAGACATATATCTGCTCACGATTCCCACTGCAAATGCAATGTCTGGTCTTGTAGCTACCATAGCATACATGAGACTACCAACAAGAGATTGATACTTAGGAATTTCAGTTATGAATTCCTTTTCCTCATCTGATTTGGGGCAATCATTCTTGCTCAATTTCACATATGTGGGTAAAGGTGTACTCAATGCCTTTCCACCTTGCATATTGAACCTCTAAAGTACTTTGGATATGTAATCATTTTGAGAAAAGTATATGCATCTTTTACTCCTATCACAAGTAATGTACATGCTAAGAATATGTTTGGCATCCCCCAAATCCTTCATATCAAATGTCTGACTCAGTTTCTTTTTGAGAATTGACAAGTCATAAGATCCCAAGTACCATTCTTGTGAATAGAATCCAACTCACTCTTCATGGCATGCTCCCACTTGACATGATCCACTGTCTACATAGCCTCTTTGTAGCAAGAAGGCTCACCAACATCTAATTGGAAATTCTCTTGAACATCCCTATGTGCAACATTTTTATGCATGCTCACTAGAGGACTACCTCAAACACCACTCTTCTCACTTCAACCTCCTTAATGGGATTTTTATGCATCTTAGTCTTGTTGAAAAAGACATCACTACTTATGATCACTAATTGTGTTCTAGGACCCCAAAAGTGATATCCAAATTTTCCTTCTCAACCATATCCAAGAAAAATGTGTTTCTTTGACTTATGGTCCAACTTTTGTTTAAGATTCTTGGGTATATTAACATATGTTTCACACCCAAAAACTCGAACATGATCGTAATATGGCGGCTTCCTTGTCCATAACTCTTGTCCCACTTTTAGACCTTTGGCAGTACTAGGTGAAAGGTTAATCACGTGAATTGCAGTCAATACTGCTTCTGCCCAAAAAACCTTGTGAAAGGTTTGCATGATGCAGCATAGAAGCCACTTTATCTTGAATAGTTATATTCATCTTTTTAGCTACACGATTATGTACTGGGGTATAAGGAGTTGTAAACTCTCTCTGAATTCCTCTAGACTGATAGAAAAGGTTGAATTCACGTGAGGTATACTCACCCCCATTATCTGAATGTAAAGCCTTAAGCTTAGTTACTATTTTAGTCTCAACTGAAGCAAGCCATTTTCTAAAAGTAGGGAATACCGCATCCTTTGTTTTGGTAGGATATACCCAGACTTTTCTAATAGCATCATCTAGGAAAGTGACAAAGTAAAGAGAACCACCTAATGACCTTGTGGGCGTAGGACCACACACATCTATATGAATAAGATCTAAATGCTGAATTGAAGAGTCAATGTGCATCTTGTGCACATTCCTAGTTTGCTTTCCATATTGACAATGCTCACAAAATGAAAAATCAAAGAAAGGTAACATAGGTAAGTAGCTAGAATGAGAAAGATCTTCCATTCCTCTATGTGTTATATGGCCCAAACGGCCATGCCAAATACAAACCATAGGCTGTTTAGTAACAGCTAACAAGTGTTCTTTCTGTGATACAAATAAAGGATAAAGTGAGCCAACTTTGCTTCCTTTTGTAATAACCATATTGGCCTTTGATATGCAAAAGGACTGAGCATAGAAGACCACCTTTTAATGAAGGTAATCAATTTTGCAATTTCAGGCATTATCTCTATCTTGATATTCTAGGTTTTAATCCCTTGACATGATCGTTTCACGATCTTGTGCTCAACCTTGGGAACTTGAAAACCTTTAATAGAATATCTCCAATCCTTTTTGCTAGGATTTTTAAATGAAAACCAATCAGAATTCCAAGTACTTGACTTTTATCAAATTCAAGTTCAATTGGTTATTCTTGACCAATTTTGTAGCGACAAGAGCTTTTGACTTCTTGTCTTTAGATTCCTTTCTACTAATGCTTTTAAGTACCTATCCTGGCCAAGACTTTTATAGGAATCTCTCTAATGCATAAGTCTGAGCATCCGCTCATGCTCTCTGGATTTGTACCAAAATCCCTTTAAGGATAGGCAAACACTTATGTTTTACCTTCCACAGACTTAAGTACCGTCTTCACGGTTGCAGACTACATTCTTGGAATTACTTCACTCTGTTCAGATTTGAAACAGCTTACTTTTTTGACAATTTTCCATTCGATAAATGGAACTTGAGTGAATAATTTCTAACGGAATTTTTACTGCCAATACTTGGGCAATCTACAGAGTAGTTCTAATCGCACATTCTTGGACAATCATGGCCAAGTTTGATCAAGTCTGGTTGATACTTGCGATAAAATAAAGACTTAGTCTTTATCTTTAAGATCTCTTAAACTATCTTAAGCTTCTTTGCTTACCTGCAGGATTTAAGAGATCTTTCCCTCAACTTAAGTCCAAGCATTTTCTAATGCTTTTCAGATTCCAAAGCTAAGAATCTATGATATACCTTAAGGTTATATCACTATTTGGACTTAAATACCAAAATTGGTGGTTAGGGATTTGCTCGGAACTACTTGCTATAAAACTTCTCTTGAAAGATGCTAGTCTCACATCTGGGGAGATTTTTCTTTCAAGAACTTTTTTGATTCCTACCAAGGAATCAAGTAATACTAAGCTATAACTTGAAGCAAATGATTCATCTTGGAATCTTTTGCTTTCCAGTCCAATGATTCATCTTGGAACCTTTTCCTTTACTGGAAAAATCTTCAAAAGTCTTAATTTCCTAAGATTACTTTGCTTGGGTCTCTTTTTTAAGCTTTTCTTATCTTAAAGACTACTAAGCATACTTTTCTTATTTTCAAAAAAGTGCTTTAATAAAGTTTCCATGTTTATGTTTGAAAACTTTGCACAAGCAAATAATGCTTGGAATCATTTACTAATCTTATAAAATATATTCTTGATTTTTTATAAGATTCAAAGCTTTACCGCTTGAAGCTAATCTTTTTAGGAAAGAACTTGTTTCCTAAATTGTCTTTAGGAAATATCGTGATTTCCTAAGCTATTTTCTGTTTCAAAAAATAATTTGAATCATTTCATTAATTGTCATGACTTTAAGAAATTACTTGATTCCTAAAGATCAATTATTATTTGTCTTTCTTTTTAAGCCTTGAATTAGCTTAAATAGAATCAAGCAAGTTTCCTTCAAAAGTTTTCACCCTTGCATCATGCCTCGAGATGCATTTCTGGAAACTAACATCTATGAACACTAGAGTTCCAAGGATTCTAGAAGTTCAATACCTCTACTTATTTTCATCAATATTTGATGAATATTAAAGTATTAAACCTTCCAAAATTTGCTGAACTTTAATGTTCAATTGGTTTGTGTTTCAACAGAAACTTCCCTACTTGGGTGCATGAACATGAACATCCAAAAACAACTAAATCCTCGTTAGTTGCTAAGAATGTCTAGGTTTCTTCCCAGACTTAAACTGAGCATGCACATTGGAAAGTAGCTCTATTTTCTTGGCATCTTAATGACAAGAAAAAATGAATACTTACTTTCAACATGCTTTCTTTTCCTCAAAAAGACTCCTACTAAGTGGTACCTATGTATCACTTTTTGGAAAAGATAGACTAGATACTTAGTTGCATGATGGTCAAGATCCTTGCAACTAGGTAATTTTCTATTTTTTCCACCTAGCTAAGTCAAGTTAGAAAAAGAAAGGAATGAAAGTATACGTGTTCAACTACTTACCAAAAGATCATACGTATGCTCATGCATCTACTTGCATGCAAATGCATGTATGCAAATGCATGTATGCAAATGCATGTATGCAAATGCATGTATGCAAATGCATGTATGCAAATGCCCATTCTTGGTTGCAAATGCATATGAGTACATGCAAGTGTAATGAACTTTAAGCAAATCTCAAGCTTATTAGGTATGCAAACAAGCATCCATGAAAACAACTTGCTTGCTATTCTGGCAAAAGGTAATTATTCAAGTGCATGAACTGGAGAATTAACTACCTTTCCCAAGCAAGTGCGAACTTGATGTGCATAAAACATTCTTTTATGCACAAATAATCTTTTCATTTTTGTGCATGAATGGAAATAGAAATGTCAATTGCATGCCTAAAACTCAAAAGTACTTTATATACTTTTGTGTCATTTCAATACTGTTTAGTTCTCTAATTAGCTTTCATGTTGAGATAATCATAATTGGACTATGCTTTTAGTCCTAATTAATGCATCCTAAATGAAAGCATTCAAGCAAAGAAATATCAAAATGAAAATATAATTTGGAAAATACTTAGCTCCACATAGAGCTACGTCCTTCCCTTGATCCTTTGGAAGAGCTATTCTCTAAAGACTTTGGTCCGAATTCAAAGTTGATTTGACTTTGATCACCAAAGGCCTCCGGATCTTCACTCCACAGCTCCACTTCCTTCAGGCTTTGCTCAAACTTTAACTTTCCTTGCTTGTTTCTTTGGCTAAAGAAGAGTGCTCCTCAGGTTCCGGGCTGCAACAATCGGGTGCTGCAAACTTTTATTCTGAATATCTAGTGATATTTAAAATAAAGTACTATGAATAAAGTATGTGCAAACTGGCTTAGCGCCGTGGATAGATGAAAGAGTTCCAACTGGGAGGTTCAGGGATCAAATCCCGGGTGCTGTTCAGAAGTGATCATCTTTTTGAGCTCCTAATTGATAGCTTCTGCAGTGCGAAGCTAACAATAAGTAAAACTGCGAGGAATTTATGTTGTGAACCGCCGTCAGTCTTCGTGGGTCGAGAAGTACCCTCTTGATTGACGGACCAGGGTTCGAATCCGTTGTCGCTCACAGAAGAGATATCCATCTGTCTCTCCTTACAGCGCGGGCCGCCAATAATAGAATCTGCTCTCGAAGAGCCTTCATGAACGCCTGCTAGGCCGTGTGGATAAGGCAGCGGTGCCCCAAAGGAAGGTTACGAGTTCGATTCCGATTCGCTATTCTGTTTTGATGTTGTAAGAAACATTTTCAGCAGTGTCAATAAGACCGTGACGTATTGCACTTAGTTCTAAATCACCATACGGTGTCGCCTTCTTGGATAAAGTGGAAGCACATTACTCAGCGGGTCACGAGTTCGATCCCCCTCTGCGATCACAACGGAAATGAGGCCTCTTCTTTTGTAACCACCTCCTTGCCCATCGACGCCCGCGAGTAGAACTTCGATGCTTGTAAGAGAGTTATGCACACGAAAATCTCAAGAAGAAGAAGATCTAAGAGAGCTATAGAAAGAAAGATGATGAAGCCCACTCCAAGGTCACCATGGAAGCTCTGATACCAATGCAAGAGAGCAAGGATTACAACCACCACGTGCTTGAGAGATGACTCTCCTCCCAACCAAATGCCTCTATATATAGCTCTCTCCAGGGGACTGCCTTCTTGGGCAGGTGGATACTAACCATCCATGTGTCAGCCATGTAACTACATGTGTGCCAAGTGTCCCAGTCAACTCGAGTTAACTCAAGTGGATGCTTCTAGAAGGCTCTAGATCTCTTTGGGCAAAATACTCTCCTCATGTTCCCCATGGGGATTGAACCCAAGACCTCCTCCTTCACATCCATGATACTTAACCACTAGGCTAAGTGGGTCACTTGTTCAGAAGAGCACAAGACCTCTTAGTAAGTCTAAACTCGAGATCTTTGGTCATACACACGGATGACCAAACGGTGTCCGATTTCAGATCTCTCTGAACCGGCCAAACCCTTGGATCATAGACTTACTTTATTACAGCTTCCATTCTGATTTTTTAAGCAGCATAGTTGTTCCTATCAAGGATTTCAATCATTGAAGGAAAACTATCACCCATCTTGATGTAGCTCAGACACCATTGAAATTCTTGGTGATTGAAGATTAGTAGAACTCTGTAGTTAAAAATGTTGAAGCTTGGTCCAAATAGCTAGCACAGGACCTGCCCTTTCACTCTTGGAGATTTTAATTATAAGCTTAACATTGATGCAATAAGACACACTAAGTGCTTTGGAAGATCATTGAGAAACAATTGATCCAAAACAACTTGTTTTGTTCATAAGTTGGTGCATGAAACTTTCTATTTATGGTGAAGCCTACCACTTCAAATGGTTAGTGCTCCCAACCTTATAAAGTGCTGGAATCCTTATAAAAATTGGCTAAATTCCTCTCAGATGATGTTGACTTATATGGTTAAGTAGCTAATATACATAAGAATCGGATTTATAGTTAATCTATGCTCTAATTATAACTTTAGCATCAATAGGTGGTGATCCTGCCTTTTCAAGAGTGTGCAAAGAATGACCCCGAGAGCTTAAAAGTTACTCACAAACTATGAATCCAGATGATACAAGATTTTGTACAAATAAATTATAGACTAATAAATTTCCAAAGACCCCTTATTCATAAGCATTGGATCTCTAAAGAGTGAGAAGTAGCCTCTACAAGCTAGCAAACTCTAAAGAAGATGATGCACAGAAATAAGGAACAAGCCAGATGAAGATGAAAGATAATTTTATATTCATCTAACATATTGTAAAATTGCTTTACATTCTTTATATAGACTCTTTCTAGATTTTGTGACTTTTTACAACCAATTTTAGTCTAAAATAACTCATGGGATAGTTTATCATGATTGTGATCACTTTTCCTATAATCTATGGGAAGAAGGAATCAAGTTCAAAAAGTGTTTTAGGTATTTGATTTACTATCAAATTCATAACTCATGGTTTTTTATCTCCATGTTAATCTTGTAACAAAAATAAATATCTAGAGTCCATAAATATATATGTATTTTTACAGTGAAGAAAATAAATCATATGATATACCATCAGTGTGGTTCTCTTCATAAATGATTTGTGGTCAAGAATAAATCTTTCTCAAGCATGGAGTGAGATTTTTTTTGTAACAATGGTATGATAGAAGTACAAGGAAGAGCCTTGGATTCCTTGGGTTGCGAAGCTTGTATTAGGTAGTCTTGTAAAGTCCAACTTTAGTAATGCTACACAAACATATTCGAGTAATCCCACTCATTCCCATATATTCTATAACTCAATTGAGTTTTTTAATTCCTCAAACTCCTTTGAAAAGAATTGATATTAGCCCCATGTATTTTTGAACTCACATTTTGACTCTAAGATATAGAGGGCATCTGCTAGGGGTCCAACCAACTCGTCAACCCAGTGAGAGTGTGTGTGAATTCTCTCTGTTTGTCTTGATGGAGGGTTTGGGATGGGAATGACACTATGTAAGTTTTGGAATTGAGAGGGTACTTCTATAGGGTACTCTTCGATGGGCATGGTATTGATTTCTATTTGTTTGAAACTAGATCCTGCTTTTGCCCTTTCTTACTGATACTTGCAAGTGCTTTATAGATCTGCTATGACAAGGAAAAACACATTAGTGTTGCCAAAGAAACCCGGCAAGACTTTGGTCCCTTTCCAATACTGATATGTCTTCCTTGTATCCTTGTGTTGTGTGACATTAATTATTGAAGTTTGTGTGATAGTGTAAGTCTCTAGATTTCCTATATGCATACTCTGGAGAGTGCATGATCTTAGCATGATTTTACAAGGTTTTTTGGGATAATGGTATATTACAAGGTTTTTTGACTTTGAATGATTCCTTTATGGGATTACATGGGTTTATACACTTTATTAAGGGAATGGTGATTTGATTTGGTCCTAGGACTCTTTAGGTATCCATTTCCAAATTGTTCTAGAAACAGAATCACATGATTTATCAGATACCAAAGTTTTCTTTCTCAATGTATGATGGGTTGGGGTGAATTGAGGTTTCCTAGACACTAAGATCTTATGAGGGGGAATTTTGGATCTCAACTAGGTCTTAGGTACCCAGACTTGTGAGCCATTAGGGTCAACCTTCATTGACCACTTTGGTATCCAAATTTTCAGAATTGTCAATGGTTGATTTCTCCCGTTCTTTGTTGATGATGTCCTCAGCTTCTCATTCAGCTTCTCTGATGGTAGCTTTGAATGCAATGAAGCAATCAACTGCTCACCTTTCTACACCCATATTTGCTTCACTCCTGGAATAGGTGTGTATCTCCATGGCTTGGTTGGTCTTTTGGCTTCATGTTTTTGTTGTTGTTGAATTGCATGCATCTGTGGTTTGATTTGTCAATGTGACACTTGGCTTTGGAAAAGAAGCGAGTTCCACTAGTTAGCACCTTCTGTTCATCAGGGGATGAGGCATTCTATGCAACATATAGGAACACATGCAACATCATTTTCTCCATGTTGAGAGTTAGAAGAACTAGGAGCTTTTGTCATGCCTGATCACTAGTCGTTCTAGTTTCTAATATAAAACCTACTAAAATGTGTGGGGCTATGTCATGGTATAAAAGATGTCATCAGTAGCGTGAGGACCTTGCTCACCTCTTCTTTTTGTGACCAAGGAGTGCTTTCATCTAGAGGAGTTCTTCTGTTCTATTAAGTTGGAAAAGCCAATAGACTAGAAACAAGCTTTATCAGGGGAGGTGATTATCTGCTCCTCTGCTCTTTGGAATGCGATTAGAAGTGAAGCCCTTTTGAAAATTTGGAAGGAATGATGTGCGATTAAGTTTGGTTGCCCACATCAATAATGTTCCATTGAGTTTTCCCCTGACCTTCTGGTTAGAAGGACTAAAAACTCCAAGAGCTCTCCCCTTCAAATATCATAGAATCTTCATCATGGAGAACAATAAGCTCAAAAGTAAGTGGCTCCCACATGAAGGGGACCAAGTTGTCATTAAGCTCCTAAGCACACACCCGTAATTTTTGAGTTTCCTTGTTGCATTCCCTCAGGTTAGGAGGATGGCCTTAAGGCCTCCTTTGTCTCTTCTACATTCTCTTTTAGTAATGTATTTGAAGTTGGTTTTTATTTTTTTAATAATATTTTAGGGTAAACTCCCTTCCTTTTTTACACCTTGCAATTATCTTGTATCCCTCCTAAGGGACCTTGTTCCAAAATTGTCCTAAGCCATCTAGAAACAATGACACTTGCTTGGACTGTGAGGGTAACTCTTGCATTGGACATCTCTCCACATATTGTCTAAACCTACATCCTGCAAGTCTAACTGTCTCCTAAGGGGTCTGTTTGAAACTATGAATCAACGAAGACGTATCATGTCTGATTCCACTTTTAGAGAATTCCGTGATGAATGACTCTAAAAAGTTATGGATGTCTCTAAATTGCCTTTGTCGCAATGGTTGCAACCAAGTTAAAGCAGTATTCTTTAACGTTAGTCCAAACACATTGTATTGCCTGAACATATCTTCTACTTGCTCTGCCTGTAGCACTTGCTTAAATCCTGCAACATGATCATAGGGATCTCCGGTCCCATCAAAGTAGTTTTTCTTGGATTTTACTAACTGAGTGGGTCTTAATATTCTTGCGTGTTCACGTGGTCTAGGTAGCGGAAAATCATCTCTACCACCTGGTATTCTAGATTCTCTTTGTCTATCCACTCTATCAGCTTCCATGGCTGTTCTATCTCTCCCAATGGGATGATTGAAACTTACTTCAGGTCTCTCTTTGTTTTTCTCTCTTTGATTACCATGGGCTGAGGATGTTCCTGCCCCCTGATGGCTCGCGTTTACGTTTGTTCGAGATGGAGGGAATACTAAATCACCTCTCCATGTGTAGGTATTTCTTGCATGGTTTGGTACCACAAATACTCTTTCTGAAGTTTCATCCAGGTATACAACCTTTCCAAGTGTATCCGGGTCCTTGAACTCGTAAACCTTGATGGAGCCTACCTCACTAGGTTGTTCCATTTTGTACCTCCAAAATGCTTCATCTATCTCTTTATTTACAAACAACTCTATGATTCTATTGTCTTGAGGGATCCACTCTGAGATTAGTACCCGTGTCAGTACAGATTTTCCTCTAGGTGTCCTAGGTTCTTCTAATGGTTCTTTTCCTTGGGCTCTCGATTGTCTCTAACTGAATTACGCCGAACTCATTGGTATTATTTGGCTGAGTACTTAAGATGTACATCGTTCCTTCCTTGTCTATGTATGCATCTCTCTCGAATTTCACCACTGGACGTTCCAATCCAATGGGTTGATCAGGGTTGTGCATTTGCACCACTTGTCTTCGCAAACCATCCTCATAGATGCGAGCACCTAATCGGTTGGTTCGGAGAAATTCCAATTGAGTCCTATAGGGTCCTTCGGGTCTTTCTAAATATGCTACGTTTGACCCTCCTTCTGGTCTTTCCGTGCTAAAAGCCATTTTTGATTCACTCGTATCTGAGTTCAACTCGTAGGGGTAATTACTATTCAGCTGCTGTGCCACGATCGTGCAGTAGTCCCTACGTTTGCTTCTGATGATCTAAGGCTTCGTCTGTCTGACTTAGCTAAATGCTTGCCCGATCTAAGGTTCATGAATTTACTTCGCGACACTTCTTTGATCGTCAATGTTCCTTGTTTTTATTTGCTTGGTTCCTTTTTTAATGCTTTTAAGTTCTTGTCTTGTCCAACTGTATGCATCAGGAATCGACTTTCTATGGTACTTTTGAGTTCTCATTCTATCATACTTAAGTTCTTTCCTTTAGGTTTTCGTATCTCACACCTTTACCTTTAGTCTTGAACTTGATAAATTTAATCTCTTGAACTTGATCGTTCCTATCGTCATTAATCCACAATGCTAACGTTTAGCCAAAGCTAATAATTGACTGAGGGGGTTGAGTAATCTTCCAACCTCGAGTCAGCTTTGTTGGTTGCCCTGTTTCCCAAGAAGCCGTGCTTCCCAAGCCCTGTGTTCTTCACTGCCTTGCCTTGGTTGCCCTTGATTGTCCTTGCTAGACCTGTAAAAATACAATATTAGACCAATTCTCAAATGGATGATCAAGCACTTGAATATATACACCCTTAAAGGTCCTTTCCCTCTTGGTCAAATTTTAATGCCCCTTGGCTTTCTAGTCCCAAAGATGGTCGACCTCAAATTATCCTCTCTAAAAATGAACGTCTTCTTTTTGAAAAAAAGAGTTGAGGTCACGCAGTACTCGTAAAGAGATTTCTAACGAGCTATAAAGCTCAAAAAATGGACTTCGGATGAGAATGATATGAGCGTTCAGGCCCTCGGGGGTAAAAAATGACAAACACGTTTTTCTCCAAATATGAGCTAAAGGGTCTCCGATGAGTGCAATCACCTAAAAATTTTCAAAAAATAGCCCCAAATTTGCCCAAAAAACCAAACCCTAAAAATTGCATTTGGGGTGGACAATCGCGATGGTCTGAGATAATCGCGATGGTCTGGGACCGTCGCGATGGTCCAGGTGAACCGTCGTGATGGCGTGGCACAATCGCGATGGTCCAGAAGCGCGAACTGTCATGATGGTTTGAAGTGAACAATCGCGATGGTGTGAATGAACCGTTGCGATGGTCTAATCGACGAGCAATCGCGACGGTGTCGGTCAATGGTCAACGGGACAATCGTGATGGCGTGAGCCCGTCGGGATGGTCACAAAGCACGATGGCATGAGCCAATCATGATGGTTCAAATGTCGAGGCATCGCGATTGTCTGAAGGTATGGTCGCGATGGTCTAGCTTGCCACGTGGCAGCATCGACGCGACGTCATGAGCCAATCGCGATGGCATGGGGTCGACAGGATCGTCGCGATGGTCAAGGACTGTCGCGATGGTTCAAGTGAACTATCACGATGGTGTGAGACCGTCGCGATGGTCCGGCCGAGCCGTCACGATGGCGTGAGCCAATCGCGATGGTGTGACACAATCGCGATGGCATGAACCAAATGTGATGGTCCACCAAAATGCAAATTCTTGAAATGCAAGTGTGGATTCCTATATGCGCACGGATGCTCTACCATGTGGTGAACTCGCTTACCTCAAATTTCGAACTTGGCAGACCATCACGATGGTCTGACATAGTTGGCATTTTCTAACAGAAAGTGATCTTCTTACCTTTTTGCAGCTTTCCTGATGCTCTGGAGCACTGTACCTGCAAGAAAACTCAAAAACACAAAAGCACATACAAGCACAAAAGCTCTCTCTCTCTATCGCATGCACAAATGAGGGAAAATGAGAAGAATGGGTGGATATGGTGAATTTTCTGATTTTTTCAAAGTGGAAGAAGATGATGTGGTGATGTAGATGGAGTGTGGGGGAGGTGAAAAACACCAAAAAATAAGTAAAAACAACAACAAAAACTGAATTTTTTACCTTCCAACGCCACTTCTTGCTATACTCTTACCATACACATTCGTCCTAGACTCGATCCTCGACAATGACGCCAAATTTGGTGTTGGCCTAGCACAATGGTGAGAACCACGTTAAGAAGCTTCACATCCTTAATGTCAATCCGCGGAAGAGATAGGAGTGATATGAAGATCGTGAATATGAGATGAGATGAAGTGAGAGTGATGGTGAGAAGCATAGAGATGCACACACACATACACACACACAACGAAGAGACAAGCAAGACACAATGGAAGGTAGGAAATCAACTCTATTACTCAAGAACACTCTTACAAGCTCAAGCTCACTCTAGCTCATACAACTCTACACTAGCTAACCTAAAAAATGAGCTATCTAGCTCTTTTTATAGATTCTAGACTAGTTTCGACCGGTTTCACATCTAGTGTCTGGCATAGTTAAAAAATAGGTTCTAGGTGCTATTTGAAAGGGTAAACGAAGTCTAAAAATAGCCAAAATTGGTATGCTCATTCTACCTAAGCTCCTCAAGCTCGAAGACTCCTCGGCTTGCACAAAATGCAGCTATAAATTACAAAAAGGATTTTTCTATGTTACATATGGTACAAAAGTGATGAAAATCACTGTTGGATGTTTTGAAAAGTATTTATAAAACATAAGTCTTTGAAAAAATGATTCGACTGACTCCCTGCTACTTCGTCGTGCTTTGTCTTCACATGCTTCTGCGTCTTCTATGCCTCTGACTACTGCCAACACTTAGTATACCTCTAGCTTGTCCTCTTCATTTTCCCCTACCTTTATATGCATAAACCACTTAGATTTCATTGCTCTTTGCTTCACTATCTTCAATTTTCATTTTCTCTACAAGAATCAAGGCCACAAGTGGCTCAAAGTTAAGTAGTTTGTCTTTCACATACAAAGAGGCGGTTAATGCCTTCAACTTCTCATCATCCCTCAATACATTGAGGTTATAGGCTAGTAGGTCATTTTCATGAATATGAAAACCTATTGAGCCTAAAGTATCACTCAATTTCTTGACCTTTAAGATGAGATCATCCATGTTGATTCCTCATGAATTCCACAAGTTTCTTAGCTCATTTGGTAATTGTATTTTCCTTGCTTTGGTAGATGTGGAATAAATGATATTTATGGTCTCCTATACAAATATATATGTGTCAATATGTGTTGATGATTTAATTATTAGAAGGATTGTTGAAAAATCAGATAAGGGATACATTAGAAAAGATTTGAGAGAATCTCAAAGTTTGAAGTTTAAGTAAATTCAAACACCTTTAGGTTATTGGACTTCTATAGAGATCATGTGGCATATGATTGACGTTTAAGTAAATTCAAACACCTTCAGGTTATTGGAGTTCTATAGAGATCATGTGGCATATGATTGATGCAAAGAGAGTGAGTGTGTTGGAGAAGCTTGGCATGAAGGGATGCAAATTTATATCAAATTCTAAGGAGGAAAACATGAGGTTGAGCTCTTTAGATTATGACGAACTAGAGGGTGTATCTCTCTAGACAAGTCACAAGTCATTGGCCTATTCTTTCATAAAGTAAAGTTGAGTATTATCTTTGCTTTCTTAAAATTCTATGTCACACACTCACTTGTGGTTATCAACCTTTGTTTTTCGTCTTTGGATGTTTGCATTTTCGTCTTTGGATGTTTGCACAAGTAGGGCATGGGAATAAAAAGAATAAACACTTAGCTTCAAGATACACCAATGAATTACAAAGGATAGATTCGAACACCCTCCATTGCCTTGATGTAAACTATAAGCAAAAATGGTATACATAGTGGATCTCTTGTCCTATGGACACAAGCTTATTTATATGCTTTCGTGTATCTCTGATCTATGATGAAATCTGTGTGTGATGGGTCAACTAGTTGGGTTGCTTGCCCCGTGAGGTGAGGATGAGGGCTCAACCCTCCCCTTTGGCTACTAGATATACCTTGGGCCAAAGGCCACTTCAAACTAGTACCACCTTCAGGCATGTCTACCTTGTACCACCATCGAGCATGTCTATAGCATCTAACCCCTAGTTTGTGGGACATGATGGGTCCCAGGCATACTAACCCACATTCTTTTGTACTTTCCATTAGTTAAAGCATTGAGGGAGAGTAGATTTCAATCGAAATTCCTCTTGAAAAAAGTTATATGACTAAAATGCAATATGATCAAGTCAAGATGATAAAATGCAACATGCAAAAATGGATTTTGAAATTCCACAATATCCACCCTTGTGAGATATTTGAATAACTATGCAATGTTGTTTGGAATTTGTAAAATTTTGGAGAAAGCATTCTATTTTCATGGGTGTCAATACCTATGCATAGTTCTTTTAGTACAAAACAAAGGAGATATAGCTTGATTATAAATTCTTGAAGATAGCTTGATTTCCTCTCCTTTTTTGTTTGTAACATGTTCTAATGACATGAATGATGAATCGCTTGGACACGCTAGATGGGTGATGAACATGGGTGATGCACCTACCAAATGATATAGGACATTTCTAGTATGGTAAATCAATTTATTTTTTTTTAGTTTTCATCCATTTATTATCATAGTACTTGCTACTCAAAATAGTTTGTTGGTGAGGGGAGTGGGTTCAACCCCTATTGTGGACATCTCCTATCCATTGATGGGTGGTGATCATTGACCTTTTGGATATTTCAAACATTGGCCTTTGGACACCCTCATAACAAATCCACCCTTCGAGCACCCTTGTATCAAGCCTTCAAGCCAGTCCAAACTAGTTTCTCCATTAGGCCTTCGAGCCATCCCTTCGCAAATTCTACTCTAGTGGACCTTCAAGATCTATTATATTCATCATGTTGAGCATCTAACCATTGATTTCTAGGATATGGGGGTCCCATGGGTATTAGGTCTTCCTTCACCTATACTTTTGATTAATCCAAGCATATCTCTGGAGACTAGACCATAGGCCAAAATTCCTTTTTAAAATAGAACTTAAAAAATAAAATGATGAATGCCCTTTACATACCTTAAATTCCCCATTCCTTGTGTATATTTGATTCCTACCGAAGTATCCCCTCATAGGCTATAGCAAAGTTGTATTCCTCATCATGTTGAAGCTGCATGTCATAACAAGAACTAGAAAAGTTCAGCTACAAATTAGGCAAACATTAGAACAAACCTAGTTTATATAAGGACATGCAAATTAAGAAATGTGTTCATCATGTGAAACTGCATGTTGTTCATCAGGTGTAAATTGCATGCAAACATGAACAAATTTAGGATACCTAAGGACATGCACTTAAAGAAATTATCAGATTGATCTTTTGGAACACCAAGCAACTATAGATTCATTGTAAAATTTGTATCTATGTTTGTATTTGAATCTTCTATTATTATCCGAAGTACCACATTCTAGTTCACTTTTGGCTTCTTGCAACTCTTTTTTTCAATCTTTGCTTTGAAATCTCTAGCTTGAAAGGAGAAACAACAACAACTTATCACATTTCATAACTAACATGCCAACGTTGTAACTGCTAAATGGATTTGAATAGGATCACTTTTCATGATTTTTGGATCCTCCATCCATAAAAATATATGATGCTTCTTCCTTCACATCACTTATAGTATATAAAAACTGTTGAATCTTTTGTTGCAATGTGCCTATTTTCCTGCATCTTTTGATTAATGCTTGAAAGAGAGTTCCCTTCATTGTATTGGTATCCTTAACCTCTTAATATGTTAATAAGTCACTACCAAATAGCAACCATACATTATTTAATAGTAATATAATATTTATGAATTGAGACCCCGTACTTTATGAATACTACTTCTAACTCCATTTGCTAAAGTATATAAGAAGTTTACATATTCACACCCTACACGATCCATAACCTTCAACTAGTTTCCTACTTCTCCTACAAAAAACTCAAGTGTGAACCTTCTCATGAATAATGCACTTAATTGCTAATCAATCTCTAATGAAGTGATACCTTACCTCAATGTGCTTGGTTTTTGCATAATAGACCAGATTCTTAGCCAAAGCAATGATACTCTGACTGTCACTAAGAAAACAAGGTACATGCTGAGGTAAACCCATAGCACAAGCAAGATGAGAAAGCCACAATGCTTCCTTACATGCCTCACTTGCTGCAACATACTCTGCTTCTGTGGTGGAAATAGCTATACATTCTTGAAGGCGAGATCTCCAAGAGATAGCACCTCCAACAAAATGAAAAATGTACCTTGACGTAGACTTATGATTGTATACACAACCCGCATAGTCAGAATCTGTGTAACCAACAATGGATGCTTTCCCTCTGCCTAAGCATAGACACTTGTCCTTAGTGCCATTCAGATATCTCAAAATCATCTTGATTGCTTCCCAATGTTTCTTGCCAAGATTATACATATATCTGCTCACAAATCCCACTGCAAATGCAATGTCTGCTCTCGTAGCTACCATAGCATACATGAGACTTCCAACAATAGACTGATAGGGAATTTTGGTCATGAATTCCTTTTCCTCATCTGATTTGGGGCAATCATCCTTGCTCAATTTCACATATGTGGGTAAAGGTGTACTCAATGCCTTTCTACCCTGCATATTGAACCTATGAAGTACTTTAGATATGTACTCACTTTGAGACAAGTATATGCATCTTTTACTCCTATCACGAGTAATGAGCATGCCAAGAATATGTTTGGCATCCCCCAAATCCTTCATATCAAATGTCTGACTCAACTCCTTTTCGAGAATTGACAAGTCATAAGAGGACTTCCCAATAATCAAAATATCATCGACATAAAGTATCAAGCATATCAAGTTGCCATTTGAGCATCTCTTTGTGTAGAGACGATGATCCTCATTGCTTCAAGAATAGCCTTGAAACTGTAAGATAATAACAGCACAGCGGAATAGACCTGTAGATAGAGCTAAGAGAAAAAATGCAGACAAAGATAGATGAAGACTGAGAGACAGAGAACTCAAATTCTTAGATTGTCGAGCGTAATGCAGTTACAATGATGGTGCTGTCCACCCGTGCGCTCCCACTGTGGAGCTTAGATGGCGATCTAGACAGACTCTAGATGAAGGGCTTACTAGTGCGCAATGCTATGTAAATCTCAACCTGGGCCGTGCTTATATAGCTTTTACAAGGCGGTTCGGTATAGATAAATGTAGTCGAGAGATACAAAATAGTCGGTAAAATATATGATCCGACAATATCTTCACGACCAGAAGTCCTACCGTCTTGGCCCTACAGGCCAGGCGGATAGGCCTCGCGGACCCCGCAGAAGGGGGCAAGCCCCCCTCTACACTCCCCCCATTAAGGTTCTATGGGGAAACCGCATGATGCCATAGGGCCTTTATTTTCACCTTAAATGGCAATCCAATGGCTTGGAAGTTTATGCCCTACCTAACCTAATGGCTAGGCTCACAAAGATCATCTACAACCATCAACGGTCACACATAGACCTCATCTAACTTGGAAGTTAGGGTTCCACAAATGTCCGGGCTCTCATAATGGCTTCTCCTCATAATGGGGGCCTTACAACTTAGAGCACCATGGATCATTTGTGGTCATGTGAGGGTGGAGTATTGAGCATATCTAAGACCCCCCCTCAATGTCCACCCTACATACCTCCTTGGTCCAATCCCAAGCTTTGGAAAGTGTCGAAGAAGTTGCTCTCTCCGAAGAGCCTTGGTGAAGATGTCTGCTCCATTTTCTTGAGTAGGACAATAGCTTATCTCCACGACCACGTCCTCAATCAACTCACACACATAGTGATACTGAATTTCTATGTGCTTGGTACGTGCATGGAAAACAAGATTTTTGGCGATGGCCATGCAACTTTGGTTGTCACACTTCAACTCTATAGCCTCCTGTCCTTGTATTCCTATGTGCAATAGGATCCTCCTCAACCGTACTGCTTCACATGCTGCAACACATGCAGCTTTGTACTCAGCTTCAATAGAAGATAATGCTACTGTCGGTTGCTTCTTACTAATCCAAGAGAAAATCCCTGATCCTAAAGAAAAGCAATAT
Source organism: Ceratopteris richardii (assembly GCA_020310875.1). Classification (NCBI taxonomy): domain Eukaryota; kingdom Viridiplantae; phylum Streptophyta; class Polypodiopsida; order Polypodiales; family Pteridaceae; genus Ceratopteris; species Ceratopteris richardii. The sequence continues at coordinate 123,709,482 of CM035426.1, forward strand.
CCAGAAACTGATTTTTTGGTATCAATATCTCCTGCCCAATCTGAGTCACAGTATCCGACCAGAGATGATCCTTCTTTATAAAGAATACCATAATCAGTAAAGAATACCAGAGATGTTCCTTTCACATACCTGAGTATCCGCATGCTTGCCTTCCAATGAGTTTGGCAAGGCTTATTAGAGAACCTGCTTACTACTCCAACACCATAAGAGATGTCTGGTCTGCTATTGCACAAGTAGATGAGACTTCCAACTAATTTCCTGTATCTTCCAATATCCACTCGAGATGAAGTATCTTTAATAGATAATTTTCTGTTGACCTCCATAGGTGTAGAAATTTCCTTGCAATCCTCCATGTCGAATGCCTTCAATATCTACCTTGCATACTTTTGTTGAGAGATGAAAATCTTCCCTGGTTCTTGCCAAACTTCAAGACCTAAGCAATAATGCATTAAGCCCAAGTCTGTCATTTCAAATTTTGAACTCAGGGCATCTTTTGTTTGTTGAAGAAGAGCATCATCATTTCCTGTAATCACAAGGTCATCTACATAGAGTACAAGCACAATTGTCTTCGCTCCTCTCTTTAGAACATACAAGTTAGCATCAGAAGCACATCTTTTGAAACCTAGATCTAAGAGATACTTATCTATCCGCTGGTACCATGCTCTAGGGGCTTGTTTTAGCCCATATAAGGCCTTCTTCAGCTTACATACCTTGTTCTTTGAATGGGGAGCTTCAAACCCTGGTGGCTGAGACACATATACCTCCTCCTTGAGATCTCCATTCAGGAATGCTGATTTGACATCCATGTGATAGACTAGCCAACGTTTATGTGCAGCCACAGCTAGTACTACTCAGATAGTAGTCATTCTTGCAGTTGGGGCAAATGATTCACAAAAGTCAATGCCTTCAACTTGTGAGTAGCCCTGTGCAACAAGTCTTTCTTTATACTTTTCTAGAGTACCATCAACCTTGTACTTTAGCTTCCAGACCCACTTGGTGCCAATGACTTTACGCTTAGGGGGTCAATCCACTAGCTCCCAAGTTCCATTCTTCATGATATTGTTGTATTCTGCTTGCATGGAAGCCCTCCAATTCAGATCATGGAGTGCCTCTTCCACATTGGTTGGTTCCTTTGCTTCTTCTTGAATGAGATCAGCCATCAAGGTTGTGTTTACAATATGGGCACTTGCCCGTCTCTGTTCCTCTATTCTCTATGATCACCTCGGTCCATCTACAACCTGTTCTAGTGACTGTGGGATGGGGTTTGCAGAATCATAGAGCTTCCTCACCCAACGTGGCAATGGCTTTTCCACTTGGGTGTCAGCAGGTTGGTGACTTTCAGACTCATCATCTAAAGATGACGCTTCCTTCTCTTGTGTAGAAGGGATAGCTCTTGGGCCAGGTTCATAGTGGATTGCCCCTTCGCCTGATGATAAAATGGAAGCTCTCTTTTCCTCCTCCGCTGCATGTGGCTACTCCTCCTTAAACACCACATCACGACTCACCATGATCTTCTTAGCCTCAGGGTCATAAACCTTATAAGCCTTCTTATCTTCATTGTACCCTAAGAAGATACATTTGATGCTTTTTGGTTGAATCTTGTTTCTCTCCCTATCTGGAACATGTACATAACATTCACTTCCAAATACTTTGAAATGGGAAACATAAGGTTTTTTTACTAGTGTAGGCTTCTTGTGGAGTCTTTCCATCAAGTGCCTTGGTGTAGCTTTCATTCAAGATGTAGACAGCAGTGTTGACAGCCTCTGCCCAAAATTGATTAGGCAAAGCCTTTCCTTTCAACATGCACCTTGCCACACCGTTTTGTTGAGGACTATGTGCCACTGTGAGTTGATGCTTGATTCCCTTACTCTTGCAGAAATCTTCAAACTCTGTTGATGTGAACTCACCACCACTGTTTGTCCTGAATTTCTTCATCTTCTTCCCTGTTTCCATTTCAACAAGCTGAAGCCATTCTTTAAACTTACCGAAAACTTGAGCCTTATCGCGAAGGAAGTACACCCACATCTTCCTGCTATAGTCATCGACAAGTAGCATGAAGTAGGAAGATTCGCCCAAGGCCTGTGTAGGCATTTTTTCGCACAAGTCAGCATGCACCAACTCTAGAGGATAACTTCCTCTGTTCTTGCTTTCTTGTGGAAACGCCTTCCTCTGTTGCTTGCCCATCATGCAAGCTTCACATGGTTCCTTCATTTCTGCAATCAATGGTAGGTGTGCAACCATACCCTTGCGATGCATCTCCTTCAGTACAAGGCATCCAATGTGGCCGAATCTCTCATGAAATAGCTTACTTGTGCCCACATTTTTAGTGGCCGTAAGAGCACACAACTCGTACAGGTTGTTCCTCCTTATGCCAGTCCCAACAATGTTGTTGTTACCGTCCATAATCTTAGCTCCTGTCTTACTGAAAGATACTTGATGACCTTGATCAGTTATAGAAGCTACTGAAAGTAGATTTCATTTTATTTGTGGAAGATACAACACATTTGAAAGCTTTTTGATATCGCCATTAGAGTTAATGAAAGAAACCATACCTTCACCCTCTAGAGGACATCTTGCATTGTTTCCTACCTTTACTATGATGGGTTCCTTTAGAGGCTGTAAGGAACTGTAAAGGTCTTTTCTACTCGTCATGTGACGAGATGCACCACTGTCCAACACCCATGAGTCATCTGTTCCTGAATCTTCCGCCGAGGAGCACACCTCCTCTATGGTAACAAATAACTCAAGCTCTGTTTCTGCTGTGTTAGCAGACTCCTTGCCCTTGCCACCTTTTGAAGAGCCACTCTTCTCTTCTACCTTCTTGATGCGACAGTCTCGGATTTTGTGTCCCTTCTTCTTGCAGTGGAAACACTCTCCCTTGAACTTCTTTTTGTCGTTCTTCTTTTTGTCTCCATCTTTTGAAGAGTCTGTTTTGCCTCCTTTGGCATTTGCTGTGAATGCAACATCTCCTTTGCTACCACCACTCCTTGCTTTGAGCCGCAGCTCCTCCTCCATGAGTAAGGCACTGAATTCTTCAAAAGTTAGTGGTTGAGGTCTGATTTGAGTGTTAAGAGCAGTTACCAAACCATCAAACTTAGGTGGACAGATTCGAAGACAACGTCGAGCTAGCTCCTCACTTGACTTTTGAACACCTGCTCCTGCCATTTGATCTCATAGATTCTTTATGCGAGTGATAAACACCTCTGCAGTCTCCCCATCAGCAAACCGTTCTGATGCAAGCTGATTCTCCAAGTTTTGAATCCGTGTCTGATTACAAGTTTCACATTGATTTCTCAATATGTTCCATGCTTCACATGCCTTCGTAGTATGCTGAATGAGAGTCAGAACACTATCAGAAGTACTTGTAACAAGAGCACAGAGTGCATCTACATTTCTACGTTTCCAACCACGTAGAAGATCAGCATCAGGAGGAATCATTCGACCAGGATTGTTTGGATCAGGTCTTTCTTGGGGTTCATGATCAGTCCCAAGAACAGTCTCCAAAAGCTCATATGAATCAAGAATAGAAGGGATTTTGAACTTCCACAGGGTGTACTTCGTACCATCAAGTTTACCTTCTATGAAGGCTGGTGGCCGTATCCCCAATGTTGGGATGGCCGGCATCATTGCTTCGTGCCACCTACTCCTGTTGATGAACCACCTTGGCCCCCAGTCGTAGATGATGACGCACCACTTGACATCTTCTCTCTTTTGTTGTTCAGACCTCTACAACCTATGCGTTTCTGCTTCTGCACCACTCAGAGCCTCCTGAGCTCTGATACCATGTAAGATAATAACAACACAGCGGAATAGACCTGTAGACAGAGTTGAGAGAAAAAACGCAGACAAAGATAGATGCAGACTGAGAGATAGAGAACTCAAATTCTCAGATTGTCGAGCGTAATGCAGTTACAATGATGGTGCTATCCACCCGTGCGCTCCCACTGTGGAGCTTAGATGGCGATCTAGACAGACTCTAGATGAAGGGCTTACTAGTGCGCAATGCTATGTAAAGCTCAACCTGGGCCGTGCTTATATAGCTTTTACAAGGCGGTTCGGTATAGATAAACGTACTTGGAAAATACAAAATAGTCGGTAAAATATATGATTCGACAATATCTCCACGACCAGAAGTCCTACTGTCTCGGCCCTACGGGCCAGGGGGATAGCCCCCTCGGACCCTGCAGAAGGGGGCAAGCCCCCCTCTGCACTCCCCCCATTAAGGTTCTATGGGGAAATCGCAGGACACCATAGGGCCTTTATTTTCACCTTAAATGGCAACCCAATGGCCTGGAAGTTTATGCCATACCTAACCTAATGGCTAGGCTCACAAAGATCATCTACAACCATCAACGGTCACACATAGACCTCATCTAACTTGGAAGTTAGGGTTCCACAAATGTCTGGGCTCTCATAATGGCTTCTCCTCATAATGGGGGCCTTACAACTTAGAGCACCATGGATCATTTGTGGTCACATGAGGGTGGAGTATTGAGCATATCTAATAGAAACTTCATAAAAGCATCAAACTTTTGGTACCATTGTCTAGGAGACTGTTTAAGTCCATACAAGCTCCTCTGGAGCTCACAAACTAGACTTTCCTTCCCAGGAACTACATAACCCTCTGGTTGTTCCATATAGATCTCATTTGTAAGATCCCCATGCAAGAGAGCAGTTTTCACATCCATTTGGACTAACTCTAAGTCCTCCATTGCAAGGAGTCCAAGCAACATGCACAGGGTAGTCATCTTGACCACTGGAGAGAAGATTTCCTTGAAATCAACACCATTTTGCTGCTTAAAACCCTTTGCAACAAGTCGTGCTTTAAACTTTGGAGAAGCACTATCTGATGTGAATTTCAGCTTGTATACCCATTTATATGGTAAAGCTTTCCTACCATTTGTCAAAGGTACTAAATCCCAAGTACCATTCTTGTGAATATAATCCAACTCATTCTTCATGGCATGCTCCCACTTGACATGATCCTCTGTCTAGATGGCCTCTTTGTAGTAAGAAGGCTCACTGAAATCTGTTAGCATAACAAAATCTAAACCTGGAACATATCTATCAGGTGGATGTGAAACACGTGTAGAGCGTCTCAATGGTTGCTGAGCAGGAACATGTGTAGATTGATCTGATCGAACATTCTCTTAAACGTCCCTATGTGCAACATTTTTATGCATGCTAATTGGAGGACTAGTATCCTCAAACACCACTCTTCTCACTTCAACCTCCTTAATGGGCTGTTTATGCATCTTAAACTCATTGAAAATGACATCACTACTTCTGATCACTGTCCGTGTTTCAGGATCCAATACGCGATATCCAAATTGTCCTTCTCGACCATATCCAAGAAAAATGCATTTCTTTGACTTATGATCCAACTTTTGTCTAAGACTCTTGGGTATATGAACATATGCTTCACACCCAAAAACTCGAAGATGATCGAAGTATGGTGGCTTCCCTGTCCATAAGTCTTGTGCCACTTTCAGACGTTTGGTAGTACTAGGTGAAAGATCAATCACATGAACTGCAGTAAATAGTGCCTCTGCCTAAAAGCCTTGTGAGAGGTTTGCATGATGCAACATAGAAATTACTCTATCTTGAATAGTTCTATTCATCCTTTCAGCTACACAATTCTGTACTGGGGTCAAAGGAGCTGTAAACTCTCTAGGAATCCCTCTAGACTGACAGAAAATACTGAATTCATGTGAGATATACTCACCCCCATTATCTGAATGTAAAGCCTTAAGCTTGGTTCCTTTTTCAGTCTCAACTAAAGCAAACCATTTTTTGAAACTAGGGAATACCTCATCCTTGGATTTGATAGGATATACCCAGACTTTTCTAGTAGCATCATCTATGAAAGTGACAAAGTAAAGAGAACCACCTAAGGACCTAGTGGGCATAGGACCACACACATCTGTATGAACGAGATCTAAACGCTGAATTGAAGAGCGAACATGCATTCTATGCACATTTCTAGTTTGCTTTCCATATTGGCAATGCTCACAAAATGAAAAATCAGAGAAAGATAACATAGGTAAGTAGCTAGAACGAGAAATATTTTCCATTCCACTACGAGATATATGGCCCAAACAACCATGCTAAATACAAGCCATAGGCTATTCATTAACAGCTAACAAGTGTTCTTTCTGTGATACAAATAAAGGATAAAGTGAGCCAACTTTGCTTCCCTTTGTAATAACCATATTGCCCTTTGATATATGAAAGGATTGTGCATAGAAGACCCCCTTGTAACCAAGGTCATCAAGTTGACCAATTGACATCAAACTATGTGATAACTGAGGTACATGGCGTACATTATTCGTAGTAAACTTTGAACCATCAATGAACTGCACAACCACATCTCCAATCCCCACAACATCAAACTAGTAAGAGTCACCAAGTCTCACAGTACCAAGAGACTTTGCTGCATAATTAGAGAACCATTCTCTATGTGGTGTCACATGGAAAGAAGCACTGGAATCTAGGAGCCACATGTGGGAAAGAGAATCAGCCATAAGAGCCTTAGTTTGCATAGTACTATCAAGTGTCAACACATCAACATCATTAAAAATAACATTAATTTCTTCAATCTTCATAGTCAAAGTAGATGGCGCAGGTAACTGTTTAACATGCCCATCAACATTCTGTCCTTTAGCTTTAGCATTCTTTAATGCATAACAATCTTTCTTCATATGTCCTTTCTTATGACAATAATGACATTCGATATCCCTCATCTTTGATTTACTTCTGCTCTTATTCCGTTGACCATTCTTTTCCTTGTTTTTGCTCTTGCCACGTTGCTGATTCTTTCCTTGGTAAGAATCACGAACATTATATGCATCTCCACTGTGAGTGCCAACCATAGATTTTCTATGAATCTCCTCACTCAAGAGTACTCCACATATGTCATCATAGACAAGTTTACCACCAGGTGTGCTATTGCTAATAGTTGTGCAAAACGTATCCCATGATGATAGAAGGGTAACAACAATAGTGCTTTCATTTCATTATCCATATCCATTTTTTGAGCCTGTAATTGGGACAATATAGCATCAAACTCATTTAGATGAGTAGAAACACTATCTTTGTCCTTCATGCGAAGTTCATATAATTTTCTCATTAGATACACTTTATTTGATGCAGTATCTTTTTCATATGTATTGCATAACTTCTTCCAAAGCTCCTCTGCACTTTCATAGTCTAATACTGTAAAGTAAACATTATCTGCTAGGTGCAAGCAAATGGTAGACCTTTGCCATTTCATCTAACTCATCCCAATCATCTTCATCTATGTCAGCAGGCTTCTTTGAAATCCCATTTAGTAGCTTCCATTGCCTCCTTTGAATTAGAAAATCTTTAATCTGATTCTTCCATAGAGCAAAGTTTGTGCCATCAAATTTTCGGATCTCAAAATGGTCTTTACCCTGCAAGCTATAGCTCCTTCTCGGAACACTGGCACTAGACCCTGATCCACCAGATGTGTCTAAGACCTCTGATGCCATGATGATAGAGAACTGGATAGAATGATAATGGAGCTAGAAGAGTCCAAACACCAAAAAATATGTGTATCAAGAAGTAAATTGACCACTGTATAGTTGACTAAACCAAAAATCTGGAAAAATTTTGCCAGAATATCCTTTACAAAATGAGCATATGACTAGTGTCAAAATATCATAAAACTGCAAATACTGACATGTTTACCTGCATAGTGAATCACTGACTCCATTGCATATAATCAGTTACCCAATAGAAGCCAACTAGGCTTATCAAGCACCTATGAACAACTATCATACATCTCCTATGCTGAGGCTGGGTAAGTCTTCCACCTACATCACTGAAGAGACCCCGACATCTGGGTGTCTCCTAGTTAAGAAAACCTCACCACGAACCTCTTTATCAAATGTAAAGTCTTTATGCAAAACACGTAACCATTATATCAATGACCACATGGAAGTACATAAGCAGTACCCACAGAAGCGTACATGGTGTTTATGTGCTCAATATATGTAGTAAAATGAAACTAAAAGGCTGAATGCACAATCCAAAAACTAGCCAACAACACCTGCAAGTGTCTGTCAACTCTGATGTTTTATGCTAAAAAACCTACATAAATTTGCAGCGGCTGCTCGCACCAAAACTGAAAACCCTTCGAGAAAACCTGTAGTTTTATGAGTGTGGCTGAAAACATAGCTCCAAAGGTTGATATTTATTGTTCAAGAAGTACAAAGAATACTCTTCTTGATTTTCTTGGACCTATGTGAAGAGAACTATGTGCGAAAGTACTCCAAAATGGCTCCAAAAGACACCCCAAAAATGCTTCAGAAACAGGCTTTGAAAGCAAAGAATGAAGCTTTGAGGAACCGAAACATGTTCAAGGTGATGTTAACCTTAGTCTTTCCCCTTCTTCAGACACCACAAGAGTGTAGCTTAGTGGCAAGTGATTCCCACGGTTAAGCGAGCTCCGAGGGGGACAATACTGGGATGGGTGACCTCCCGGGAAGTACTGGGAACCTCTATCTTCCTTAATCATTGAGGTCCTCCCTCACGCGCAACCAACAGTGCCAATAGTGACTTCATTGACTCATATGACAAGGTATGCCTTGGGGGGGTACTCACTTTGCTCGCACAAAAGGAACAAATCTTCTACATCGAACTGCTCTGATACCAGTGAAGTGATTCGATGGTGATGCACCATAGTGCACTCTCCTCCTCGAGAGCTACACGATAATATCCTCAGATTTGAAAAATGAGCTCCTAGGGCCGTACACGGTACTCCGCATAGAGGCTATAAAATATGCAGGAAAAACATAGTACACAGGCAGCACCAAGATAGACTTCTTAGGTTTTACAAATGCGGTCGAACTTACAGTCTGTGGCTGACAAAGCCACTATATGTTTTATTAAAGAACATATACAAAGAATTGTCCGGTGCCCATTTGGCCTTTCACATGGACACTAACATCAACATTTTACACGTATGAATGTTATTTAATAAAGCTACTTAGCATAAATCTCCTCTTTCAATCTATATGAGGATTCATAACTCAATAGTATCAACCCATAACTTTATGAGAGTTGAAGGTGCAAGCATACTAGTAACCATGTGCAATCAATGTTTTTTTAAAAAACTTTGCAAAATATCAAGAGCCTTAGATTCAACAAATTAAAATTACAACCATTCCAATTTAAAGTTTTACATTTTTTCCAATAGCTAACGCTATCTTTCCAAATAATCCCTGAAATATTTTCCATCTCCTAAATGCCTTATTTATCGAGAAGCATTATTAACACTATCAAGCCTTATTTTCTTATCCATCATCTCATAAATCTAGCTCTTATAAAAGCTCCCCATAGTTATTGCATAAAAAATTAATTTTATCATAATGTTTGTTACACTTGTAAAATACAAAAAAATGTTATTACATGCTTACGTAGCTCTCAATTAAACCTAGAGAAGACAATGACTTAGGCTAACTTTCTACTATATATATATATATATATATATATATATATATATATATATATATATATATATATATATATATATATATATATATATATATATATATATATATATATATATATATATATATATATATATATATATATATATATACACACACACACACACACATATATATATATATATAACCAAGGATGTCTCTCTTTCTAATGTAATGAATGCAATAATCTCAAATATACATGAGAAAACAATACTTATTATCCCTCTAGATAGAAAAAGAAAAAATCTTCTAAACAAAAAAAATCAATTCGAAACATTACAATCAAAAGATTGAAACTAGGATTCATATTTTTCCTATATACATAGGAAAATAGTACTTGGTATCCCTCCAAATAGAAAAACCAAATCCATCCAAACATTACAATCAAAAAACCAAAACTAAGATTAATATATTTCCTATATATATGGTTGGAGATGGAGAATCACCAGAAGTGTCTTGAAGGATAAAAGAGAAAAAATACAACTAGATTTGTGAATATTTGGAAAAAGAATCATGATGGGTGTACTCAAGAGATATAAGTGGTCATAAGGGCCATAAATGTTTTGAAATTGCCCATCAGTTTGGTCATTTGCACATAAAAACTCATCTTTATGATTTATGTCCAAAGTCCATTTTTTGTATTTTACTTGATATTTATGCAAAGAAATGAGCCCTTGAGTTGAGCATTCATTCCCTAACCTCTATAATTTATTAGCATTTTTTTGCACTTAAATTGGACACTCGATGAGGGTGATTTGACCTATTTTTAACTAGGGTGGACATTCGAGTATTAAAATGATCACTTTTAAAAAATGTTTCTTATAAAGATGAATTAAAACCCACTAATTCATCTCTCCAAATTGAAAAATTGATGCCATTGTGGTATTCATGTCACGCTTGTGAGTCTACATCAAACATTTTAGCACCATTGTCTGGAGGTAACTTATGATCCATCATGCTTGGCGGCTTTCATCTTGTGACGTAGGTGTGATTCTTCACTCATTATCTTGTGTTTTGAGATAGTTAGATTAGGTGGATAGGAAGGTATAGGGAAAAAAATCAACCTTATGGTTAACCTTTTGCATTTCTTTTCAAGCTCTCCATTAAACCTACAATTTTTCTTCATCTTAACATCCATGGCATAGTATGTAGAGTTTAAATAGAGGCATTCTCAATAGTATAGGATGAATTTTCACAGTAGGTTGTTGGTTTTCTCATTCTCAACATATCAGAGAGTTTAAAAAAAGGAATCAAATCATAATATAAAGTGTATGTACCATAGAAAATAATCACAAATGAATCCAATACACAACGATAGAGAGAGAGAGAGAGTTCAAAAAAGTCAAGAGAGAATGAGTTTAGTGCCAATAGTGTAAGCTCTTTGTGGTGCCCTCAAACACTATAGATGCCAATACAAGATAAAGGAATCATTATGGGGCATTGGTTGCATTGAAGCTTGGTCAACCAAGGGATAAGAAAGTAATGAATCATGGCCTCCATAACTTGCACATTTCTAGAGAAATAATTCTTTCCTCCATTGAATCATGGAGTAGAGCTTGTGACCAAAAGTGTGCATTTGCTTGTGATTTCTTTGGCATGGAGCTCTGATGTGAACTAGAGCCCTTATTGTCCCCATTACCTACTCATTGAAGTTGTTTTTCTAACTAGGGCAAAAAAGAACCATAAGGTGTTGGTTATAAAGAATAGTATATAAGAGAAAATCTCAATTTTCATGGCTCAAGAAAGAATCTAGGTTCGTCCCATGAATTCCCTACCACACATCTTAGCAAACAAATCATGAGCTAGAGAAAGCATTAGATGAAGATTTGGCCAGGGGCGTTCTTGAGGTGAGGGGTTTGAGTATCCAACCAAATAGGGGGTTCTTGAAAGTTATTGTCAAGTTATACAAGCCATACATAAGAAGAGATGTTCTAGCAATTAAAATCGATCCAAGGTGGTGACCTAATTTCCATAACATTGAACGGATGGTGACATCGTTCTTCAAAAATGAAGTGGAACATCAAACCATGAGAAATATTCAGGTGGCACATCATATTGCATGAAGTTTAAAAGGAAGCTTAAGAAATTGCAAGGTAAAAGTTTTAAAGTGTCCTTGAGATCACCAAATCAAGGATCCCAATGATTTCCCTACTAAAAGTAAGATACAAAAATTTCCCCTCAACTTAAGCCCAAATCAACAATAGTTGAACAAGGATATACACTATAAACAAAGCACATAAGCTTCTAAGTTGTTGATATTAAGATCCAAACTTGTGGTGTCCAAAATTCTTTGAACGTCATGCTCCAAAAGAAACCGTTTAAAATAGAGATGTAGCCAAAGACTTGACTCAACACAAGTTGGGTGAGATTGTGAACACTTTGCTTGAAAGGAGGGCAAAGGGTGTGATCTTACAATGTCAATAAGTTGGGGACTCATGAAAATCAGAAAAATGATATAAAAATAAAGTGAAGTAAACTAATGGCCTTATGATTTCTCTACCAAGGGCTTTCAAGGAATTCCTTGTTAGGTAACACACCCGATGTACTTGACTTTTCAAGTGAACAACAAGCTAGAATTTAAAAAGACATAGGCCCAAGAACTAGCATAATTCACAACCTCATAGAAAAAGGGGAAATACTAAACAAAGCACAAGGTCTTGATTATAGAAATTTTGGATTTTGTAATCTAAAAGGAAAGCTAGGTTTTTAAAAGCTGACCCGGAAGGATCAATGAGCCTAAGGAGAGATACAACAAGTCGAAAAGTGAGAGAATTTCAAAACTTCCAAGAGCAATTTCCCTAGTCTCTCAAGGAAATCATGAACTGAAAGTAATCCTAGAAGTGAAATTTGGAAGGGTGAGAAAGATAAGGTCAATGTAGACTCTAAATAGGGTGGCAAGCATAATTCTTAAGAGAAAGTTCATTTTGATACCAATCCAAAAAATGATTTCCTTACTTCACAAAGAAATCGTTGTTTGGATTTAGCATGTTGGGGGGTCAAACTTTGAAATTTGAGTACTTGGACATAATCATACACCATAATGAAGTGATGGCAAGGATCGTTTCAAGGAAATTGATCAATTATTTAGTCAAAACCACTCCACAATTTCCTTGCTACCTAGGGAAGTCATTGTTTGACTTTAGCCCTCCTTGAGCCTTCTTTACCTATTTTGATCTTGAGGGGGCTAATTTGACATAATTTTTTTTGTTTTGCATTTGTTCCTCATTTAAAGTCTTGAGTGCTCCGATAGATTGAAACACTCTTAGAGAAAATGAGCCCTAAACTGAAGGAGAGCCATGGCATTCTACTCTAGCTCCTTTCCCAATAGTACACATATCACTACCCCTGGTGCTCTAGAGTTTCAAGTTCCAACCCAGATATTGCTAGTTCACAAAGTCTAGCAAGACAACCCTTTCATGGAGTTGTACCTTGATTTTGACTCACGTGAAACATTTTTTAGCTTTTGACATCCTCTTTCACATGAACCTTCACATGTATATCTTCATCAAATGAGAAATCCAATGACTAATGCCACAACATATGTATATGTGGGGGGATGGAACTATTTCCCTCTCTTCTTAATCTACCATAACTTATACTCACTCCATGGAAAACATGTCTTTGAGAATGGGGTACCACATCCATTTGTGCTAGTAGCATCTGGCTCTGCAATCCCTAGTGCTCCATCCTACACACTCACAAATATGCATCTAAATAAAGCCACAAATCTTAGTCAAATAATCAAAATTTCCTCTCCATGATAATTCCTATGATGATAAAAAAAAATCAAAACGTATGTGGAATCATTTTGATGGACTATAAGATCCTAGGTTGCAAGAGGTAGAGCTCTGACAAATGCTTAGTATCAAACAAATAAATTATTGTTTTACTTAATTTGAGGCATTTGATTTTACCTCAATAGGCACCACTTTGTCATGGTTCCAACTACTAAAGATTTAGGACTTTCACAATCTTGACATCCTCCTTAGAGTTTTTATTAATGAAATTTCTAGAACAAGGGTCAGGCATGATTCCTTTCTTCAAATTATGAGCTTGAAGCAAGAATCCAAAGATTCAACCAAAGAAGTAGTTAGAAGATTTAGAACATATGTGGCACAATAAAAAATTGCCCTTCATACGTAGATGGATTGGTTATTTCTAAGATGGGCTTTTAGGTACTAAACTAAGGAAATTATTGTATCTCACAAAAACCATATTTCTAACTAAGTGCATTCAAAATCATGTTCATATTGACCATGCATCATAGATCGATAAGGATACCCATATTCCTTCTACGATATGCAAAGCAAGTAGGTACACACATAGGATGCCACATGCATAGTCCACTCCAAAAAAGGCCATGGAAGCAAAAGAAGGCTCCACTCAATAGAATGGCCAAGAAGGTCTCACATACACCTCCACATTAAGCTCCATCAATCAAGCAAACACTGCTTCTAAAACAAATCCTTAAAACTCAAAATAGTCAAGCTCAAATGTGGGTTCCTATGATTCACTCCAATATATGCACACAAGGTGTCCAACAACGAGCTATATGAAATCAAAAATCATAGAAAAGAATCCAAACCAATCAAAACAACAACGAGAAAGATACCAAAGACCTCGAATATTAGCATAGAAATCTCAAAAAGATGCAATTTTGGGTACCCAACTCGTAGATTCATTCATTTTAAGGATTTAAATACATTTGTAGACCCAAAAACATAGTGCCTCAAGTGCATAAGAAGAAATCCTACACAATTTATCATGCACATTCAAGAGCTCCTTGATATGTCAAGCACATTTGGCTTACCAATTTCTAGATTCTAGAAGAAGGAGTTAAATTCCTTTGGAGGCATAAAATATAGAAAACTAAGTAATATGGGCCCAAGGCTTCCAAAGTTCAACCAATACACAAACCATGAAAATACAAGGCATCTCCAAATGGAATCCAACTCTAAAGTGGCAACCCAAGGCCAAAAAAACCTTCAAAAGGAACCACGCTAAGTCACACATAGTAACTTAGTAAACGTGGGTTGCTAAACCACATTCACCCTCTTCAATGGTACCACTGATACTCCACAATCCAAAATTCACATTGGAAAATTCAATAGAGCAAAACCAACCCCTCTTTGTGTAGGGCCCATGTGCTCATTGTGGAACCTTGTCTTTTGCACATATTTAGAACCATTCCAGTTCAATTATGCATCCAATTAGGGCGTTACATGGCCTTGCATCAAACATTGTTATGATATCCCATGCACGAGAGTGATATGTTGTAATTTTTTTTTTCAAGTGACCATTCATCATATGAGCATCAAATTATCACTAACATTCTTGAAGAGCTAATGGGGATTGTGTTGATATATTTAGGTAGTGATGTGTGTGAACACTCTAGGACCACCGGGGCACTTTTTTCCCTCTTTAGGAGGTTTTTTTCCCCCGGCATGTATATACGCCTATTGCCCTAATGGGCTTGTACATTCTCTAGTAACACATCCAGTATTGTGTGTTGTGCTCCAAGCTTCTTCTTCTTCCTTGTGCTCTTCGCGTGCTTCGGCAGACATCTAACTCCAACAATTGGTATAAGAGCAGGTCGCCGCTTCATCTAGGGTGTCCTCTACACCTCTCCAGTTGCAGTCTCAGATTTGCACGAAATTTGGTGAGCATACTTAGGGTGTTTTAAAGATCAAAACTACTTTGCTTTGTGGTGCCAAAATCTCGATATGAGGTCGTTTCGGCCTCCAAACGCACTATCATAGTGCGTGTGCAGGCTATTTCATCTTTTTGTGACAAAGGTATATACTTGCTTCGATTCGCCAGTATAAGCATCTCGAAGTCTGCTATAGGTTTAGCATAACTCATCTGGTAGTTCTGTTCAACTTTTTGAGATACAATCGATTTTTTGCATCAAGGTATTTTAGTCATTGGCCATGATTGAAAGCAGTGATGTATTTCGTATGTTGGCTGTTGAGGATAAGTTGGATGGTACCAACTACCCATTGTGGGCTTATATGATGCAACATGTATTGGTTGCAAAAGGACTGTGGAACATTGTGCAGGATGTTGAAAAACATCCTATCACACCTGCAACTGTTATAACAGCAGATACTGAAGCTGATGCAGAAGGTGTCAAAGATGATGATATTCTGCATATTCCTGTTCGTGCTATGATTTTTGCTGCACCTATTGCAAAGAAAATTTGTTGGGATGGCAGAGATGCCAGGCACATGCATTGATAGATTTGTCTATCAAGCGTGCCATTATTCCTCACATTTGCTCTTGTAGAACAGCTAAGGATGCTTGGGATACACTTACCACATTGTACCAAGCTAGGAATGAGAACACTAGCCAAGATTGACTTGGTTGTGAAATTTGTTGATGACAGATGTTTAATTCATGATTTGTCAAATGTCGACGTGATTATTGCTTCTAGAATTTTATGTCGTGGTTTGTATAAGCTAATAGACTATAAAAGATCTGTGAATGATTTGGCATGTGCAGTACATGATTCTCAGGCTATGTCAGATGCAAAGGTTTGGCATGCATGCTTTGGTCATCTAAATTTTGATGGTTTGCTATGCCTATAGAAATCTGAAACGGTGTCCTCTGTACCCAAACTTGAGGCACCCAAAAACATGTATGTGAAGGCTATATTTTGGGCAAAATGCAGCGTTCCTCCTTTCCAAAAGATGGTTCAGCTCGGGCTACTCAGGATTTGTAGCTTGTACATAGTGATGTTTGTGGTCCTATGCAGATAGCTTCTTTTGGAAATTATCTTTACTTCGTGACTTTCATCGATGATTTTTCCACGCATGCATGGGTATATCCATTGAACGCAAAGTCCGAAGTGTTCATGTGCTTCAAACAGTTTTTGGTTTTGGCTGAAAATCTACCAGCATGTAAAATGGGCACCCTCCGTTTTGATCGAGGGGAGGAATGTATGTCTTCTGATTTTAATGCATTTCTCCTTGAACATGGGATAAAACACCAGTGTACAGTGCCGTATACACTTCAACAAAATGGAGTTGTTTAATGAAAGAATAGGTCACTCATGGAGATGGCAAGGTGTATGGTCAAGAGTCAGGCTCTACTACATAGTTTTTTGCTTGAAGCTGTCATGTGTGCAGCATATCTACCTAACAGGTGTCCCACAAAAGTGCTGCAGTCTATCACTCCATATGAGGCTTGGCATGATCACAAGCCATTGTTGCTCATCTGCGTGTTTTTGGTTGTTTGGCATATGCATTAGTGCATGAACAACATCGCAAAAAATTGGATGATAAAGCAGTAAAATGAAAGTAAAGGCTATTGTTTGTATCATCCACAGACTAAATGCATTCTGGTTAGCCATGATGTTGTTTTTGTGGAAGATGCTATGTAGCCATTGCTTTCATGTACTAAGGAGACATCTGTTAGCTCCAAAAACATGTATGATACTTTGTTGCCTCTTTTTACAAGTGGATAGTCTAGTGCTAGTCCTAATGAGGCAACTTCTCAGCCTTTGCAGGTTTCATGTGATGATGTAGATCATCCCATTTTGGATGCAAATTTACATGATGCACTTCTTGATGAGAGAGCTGACATTGAGGAGGCAAAAACTATGCCAAAATGGCTGGTGCAGACTTTGCGTGACAGCAAATTAGATGCACCATTGTCATATCGTACTCGATGAGGCTCTCATAGTGCCTCTTTTGCATTAGACTTGTTGCAAAGGGTTATGCACAAGAAAGAGACATTGATTTTGATGAGACCTTTGCACCTACATGCCGTATGACCACTATTCAGAGCATCTGTGCACTTGCAGCCCATCATGGTTGGAATGTACATCAGTTGGACATTAAAACTACATTTCTAAATGGTGACTTGCATGAAGAACTGTATGTTTTTTCAGCCCCGTGGCTTTGTGCAGAAAGGGCATGAAAACCACATGTGCAGGTTAAAGAAGGCATTATATGGTTTAAAGTAAGCACCATGTGCTTGGTATGAGAAGATACATGCCTATCTGATTGCACATGGTTTAGAGAACAGTCCAACTGAAAGCACCTTATATGTTAAGCATGCTAATGATGTGCTTTTGATCATTGTTGTCTATGTTGATGACATGGTGTTCACTGGTCCTATTGAGAAGCATATTGCTGATTTTAAGGCTGATTTGCATGCCGCATTTGATATGTCTAATTTGGGGTATTTGCATCACTATTTGGGCATTCAATTTATTCAAGTTGATGGTGGAATGGCTTTGTGTCAAACAAAATATATTGACACATTATTGCAGCGTTTTGGCCTTAAAGACTGTAAGCCTATTGCCACTCCTATGGAGACAAGTTTACGATTGAGTCTTCATGATGCTGGAGATGCATTTGATGTTGTCCTCTATCAGTAGGCTGTTGGATGCCTGATTTACTTATGCATTACTCGGCTAGATATTCAGTTTGTTGTCTCACAGATGACCATGTTTATGCATTGCCCAGGTGTCAAGCATTGGCAGGCAGTTAAGCCCACTTTCGCTACTTGAGTGGTACTCGACTACTTGGTTGTTTTATCCCAAGGGGGGATCACTGCCGCTAGATTTGCATGCTTTTTCTGACTCAGACTGGGTTGGTTGCTATGACACTCGTGTGTCCACTAGTGGCTTTTGCTTCATGCTTGGTAGCTCGTGTATCTTGGTTGAGCAAGAAACAACCTACTATGGCCACTTCCAATTGTGAGGCTGAGTATAGGGCAGCTTTCACAGTGACTGTTGAGTGTGTGTGGCTCAGATGCCTTATGGCTGATTTGGGTGTTGGTCAGTCTTCTGCCACCACCATCTTCACTAAGAATCAGAGTGCATTGGCAATTGCGAGGAACCCTGTGTTCCATGCTCGCACTAAGCACATTGAGGTGCATTATCATTAAGTCAGGCAGAGGTTCTCTGCTGGGGAGATCAGCTTGGCATATGTGCCCATGCAGGAGAACATTGAAGACCTTTTCACGAAGGCTTTGCCTAGGGAGAAATTTTAAGCTTTCTGCAAAGCTTTGGGCTTACTTCCTTTTGTGGAGTGATTTCCACATAGCTTGGCACTTCCTTATACATGAGTGCAAGCTACTTGTTCACCGCATCACTCCTAGGGGGGATTTGTTGATATATTTAGGTAGTATGTGTGTGAACACTCTAGGACCGCCACACTTTTTTCCCTCTTTAGGAGGTTTTTTTCCCCCGTTTTGTATATACGCCTATTGCCCTAATGGGCTTCTTTTCTTTGTACATTCTCTAGTAATACATTCAATATTGTGTGTTGTGCTCCAAGCTTCTTCTTCTTCCTTGTGTTGTTCGCATGCTTTCGCAAACGTCTAACTCCAACATATTGGACTCTCTAATGTTGGTGTTTACATGCCCACTTTTTAGATCATGAAGATATTGACACAATTCATGGTTATTATCGAAGTATATCAACAAGCACAACTCAAATGCACCCCTACTTGTGTAGGGTAAGGTGAATGAATTACAATATCCATCTATCAACGCCTTCACATTAAATCCCTACATGCCATGAGCCACCATCATCAGGTCAAGGATCCTCAAACATCCTAAGGCAAAATCTTTCCAATAATATAATAGGATGATTCACATGTAGCTAACGCTTGAGAAATTTGCTCAAGACCTCTTTCTCTTATTTCAAAACCTCTTTTTCTTTGCATTTTGAAGTATGCATGCATAGGGACACCCTACAAGGTCATGCACACAAAGCTTTTCTTTCCCTTTTTCCCATGCACTCTACTATTAGAAAAATACGCAAGAAAGCACTTTTTATGTGTGTAAAAACTTGTTTGGAAGGAACTTGAAAGCCCCCAAGTGCTTCAATGCCCACACTTACCCAAGGCAAAGCCCTTGTTCATTCTATCTTCTAATCAATGTGAGTTTGTTAAGAGATCTTGTGTCTTTCTCGTGATTGAGGCTTGCTTGCATTCTTGTGTGTGTATGCTCATGCATGTATGCATGGCTCCTTTTGTCTGTGTGTGTGTGTGCATGTGTTTGTGTGTGTCTACTAGTGTGGAGGATGTCTTCATGTCACCAACTCATCGTTCAGATTCATTTCCGTGGGTAAGGATCTGTTCTTTGTCATCGGTGTTGTATGTGTATCTTGCTCACATATCTATGTTGAAAACATTGGAAAAGAATATGTATACTTCAAGAAAAAAAAATCTCCCATACAAAAATAATATCAATTTCAAACATTACAATAAAAGGACCAAAACTAGGATTCATATATTTCCTAAATACTTCTTAGTTTGCATTATTCCAAGGTTCAATTAAAGAGGGTATTCAATGTAAGAACTTATTGGAAGAAACTCAATTGTAGCTTTCTTGAACAATATCACTATATTATGATAAACACTCGGTTTTCGCACTTGCAAAGAACCTGCATCATTCAGAGAAGACCAAGCACATAGCTATGAAGCTTTATTTCACACATTAGCTAGTTCAAAATGTAGGTAACAAGTTGTTGCATGTGGTCACAGAGCAGCAGTGACTAAATTTTCTCACAAAGTCTTCATGGAAGGAAAATTAACAAGAAGATTGTTGTAATAATGCGAGATTACTAGCAATATATCCATTTGAGGGAGGGGGGTCTTCTTTCTCATCTCCAACGTGTGTTTTTCTAAGACTTGATATGTGTGCTTCCCTATGTGTGCCTATTGTATGAATTGCAACATGTGTGTGTGCTTATATTGCCACATACCTGTTATTTTTAACAATTTGCATAATGTCAATGTATATCGAAGCTTCTAGCTCAAAAAATACCTCAAAATATAATTATCATGTTTTTAGGCAATGTAAGAAAAATTTAGCTATATCAACTTTCCTCTCTCTCCTCTAAAAGACATGCAACAAAAAGTTATATCAATCAATCTCCATCCCCATCATCTCATTGTATGCACCCAAATGCATACAAAATGTACCTTGAAAGGCACGATAGAGATTCTTGCTCATCCTAAGTGGAGTTGATTGCATACTCCACTCATGATGGCTCATGAAAGAGCTCTAGTTGACCGATTTCCATGCATTTATGCATGTATATGCATATCAAAATGACATTGAGTGGAATCTCAATCTGGTCACTCATTACAAAATCCTCTCAATAATGCAAATAAATTTGAGAATATGGAAAAAAATCATATATTAAGCAGAGTTCAAGCATACAATTCCTCATGTCAATCTCCATGTAAAATTTAGTCACAATCTAAGTTTCAAATCATCACATATGTTGTGGTTGGTAATCATACAATATGTAGGAGCAAAATTATAACCAACTTCCACAAAAGTACATCTTGAATTGTCAAATCATATCTAGTTTGAGGATACTAAAAACATTCTTTAATTTAAAAGGTGTACCCAAAAAAACACATTTTTCACAATGTTTTCATCTAACTTTTTGCATTGTTTGTCAAGCACATGCATATGCTAGACAAAAAAAACACAAGAATGAGAATTGTATGGCTCGCATCCACTCCAGACATCATAAGTGATGAAACATTGGAATACTTTAGTGGGATACCTATTAAATACACATGTACACATATAATAGTCTCAAGCTAGAAACAATGAGATAAGGCCTAAGTCTTGGCCATGCATCTTACTATTTCCACGAGCGAATTCATTTTTCTTTCATGGAAACCATTATATTGAAGTCTATATGGAATATACACGTATATTCTCATAATTTTATATAGAAAAGCATAAGATTTAGAATACATGTATTGCTTCTCATGATTAGAATAAAGAGAATCTATTTCACGCGATAATAGATCTTCAATCACAATTTAAAAAAAATCACAAAAGCACTCCAATCCTTCTTTTTAATGGATATACCCATGCATCCTTATAAGATTCATCAATGGAAGTCATAAAGCATAGGAAATTATTGAATGTTTATAGCTACATAACACTAGAATATCATTGTGCTCAACTCTCATTGTACCATTTTTGGGAAATGAATAAAATTGAATCTCATTCAATACATAGTCGTGATAAACAACCTTACTATCCACCTATAAAAAGAGGCAATTAAGTGTCATACATATCTCTAAAGCTAACTAAAGTCTCCTTGGTAAATAAAAGTAATGGTTGAATGGCATCTTCCACAAAAACAACACCACGACTAACCAAAATGTGTTTAGTCTATGGATGATACAGATAGTAGCCTTTGCTTTCAGAACTGTACCCAACAAAAGATACATTTCACTGCTTTATCATCCAATTTCCTACGTTACTCCATTTTGTTGAGGTGTATATGGAACTGTATATGTTTTATCCCATGCTCAACTAGAAATGCATTGAAATCATAAGACATGTATCCCCTCTCTCCCCATCACAATGAAGGGTGCCCAATTTACATGTTGACAAGTTCTGAAACATAACCAAAAACTTTTTGAAGCACATAAACACTACGGACTTTTCTTTCAATGGATACACCCATGCATGCCTAGAGAAATCATCAATAAAAGTCATGAATTAAAGGTAGTTCCCAAAAGAGCCTATCCGCATAGGAACATAGACATCACTATGAACAAGTTGCAATTTATGAATAGCTCAAACTTGTTGATATATTTAGGTAGTGATGTGTGTGAACACTCTAGGACTTCCGGGGCACTTTTTTTCCTCTTTATGAGGTCCCCCCCCCCCCCCCCCCCCCCTTGTATATATGCCTATTGCCCTAATGGGCTACTTATCTTTGTACATTCTCTAGTAATACATTCAGTATTGTGTGTTGTGCTCCAAGCTTCTTCTTCTTCATTATGTTGTTCGTGTGCTTTCGCGGACCTCTAACTCCAGCAATTGGTATCAGAGCAGGTTGCTTCTTCATCTAGGGTGTCGTCTATGCCTCTCCGGTTGTAGTCTCAGATTCGCACGAAATTTGGTGAGCATACTCAAGGTGTTTCAGAGATCAAAACGGCTTCACTCTCTGGTGTCGAAATCGAAATTTGAGCTCGTCTCGGCCTCCGAATGCACTATCGTAGTGCTTGTGCAGGCTATTCCGTCTTTTTGTGCCAAAGGTATATACCTGTTTTTGTTTGCCAGTATAAGCTTCTCCAAGTATGCTATAGGTTTAGCAGAACTCGTTTGGGTAGTTCTGTTCAACTTTTTGAGATACAATCAATTTTCTGCATCAAGGTATTTTAGTCACCGGCCATGGCTGAAAGCAGTGATGTATTTTGTATGTTGGTTGTTGAGGATAAGTTGGATGGTACCAACTACCCATTGTGGGCTTATATGATATAACATGTATTGGTTGCAAAAGGACTGTGGAACATTGTGCAGGGCGTTGAAAAACGTCCTATCACACCTGCAACTGTCACAACTACAGGTACTAAAGCTGATGTAGAAGGTGTCAAAGATGATGATATTCTGCATATTCCTATTCGTGCTGTGGTTTCTGCTGCACCTACTGCAGAGAAAATCCGTTGGGATGACAAAGATGCCCAGGCACATGCATTGATAGCTTTGTCTCTTAAACGTGCCATTATTCCTCACATTCGCTCTTGGAGAACAGCTAAGGATGCTTGGGATACACTTACCACATTGTACCAAGCTAGGAGTGAGGTTCGTGTTGCTTACCTCTGAAAACAATTGGAGAGTGAGCACATGAATGAAGGTGATTTTATGGACAGTTTTCTAACAAAGATCAAAGACTTGAAGGAACAGTTGATTTCTGCTCATGAGGTTATACCAAATAGCTCACTTGTGCAGACTGTTTTGAATGGTCTTCCTGATTCGTATCGGAGTTTTGCTTCTACTCTTCGGTTGATGATGAAAGGCAATCCAAATGCCTTATCATTTGAGGAGTTAGTATCTGTTCTATTGTAGGAAGATCAGTCCAGGCAGAATAGGTCCATTATGCGTGTTGTAGATCAAGCTTTCCTGGCTAGTCAGAAGGGCAAAAGAAAATGGAGCTCTTCTACTAGTAAGCAGAAATTTGCAAATGCTGCACATTCGAAGAACCAAGATAAAGATGAGAAGAAATCAAAAAATCTGAAATTGTTTTGCAAGTACTGTAAAGGGAATGATCATATCATAAATAAATGTCCAAAATTGGCTGCAAAAGAGGCAAAGAAAAAGGAGGCTAGAATGGTTGTTGCAGAGGCCTCTACACCGAAAACAAAGTCTCTAAACTTGTGCAGGATGAAGAATGGGCATTTACTACTGTTTGTAGTTTTGACCCATTTTCTCATGAGCAGTGCATGTCTACAGTAGACTCAGATGTTTGGTACTTTGACAGTGAGGCGACCAAACATATTACCTTGCAGTGCAGTTTCTTCTCTTCACTCGAGCCTGCCCCTACAGGGAATACTGTTACATGCGCCAACAACTCCTCTTATCCTGTTATGGGAGTTGGTAAGATCATTTTGACTACTACTTATGGTAGTTCTTTCACTTTGTCAGATGCTTTGTTTGTGCCAGGGATCAAGAAAAATTTGTTATCAGTTTCTGCATTAGCCAAGATTGGCTTGGTTGTGAAATTTGTTGATGACAGATGTACAGTTCATGATCTGTCAAATGGTGACCTGATTATTGCTTTTCGCATTCTATGTCATGGGCTATATAAGCTCATAGACTATGAAAGATCTGTAAATGATTTAGCATGTGCAGTACATTATTCTCAGGCTATGTCAGATGCAAAACTTTGGCATGCACGCTTTGGCCATCTGAATTTTGCTAGTTTGCTATGCCTGCAGAAATTTGAAATGGTGTCCTCTTTGCCCAAACTTGAGGCACCCGAAAAACATGTTTGTGAAGGCTGTAATTTGAGCAAAATGCAGTGTTCCTCCTTTCCAAAATATGGTTCAGTTCGGGCTACTCAGAAATTGTAGCTTGTACATAGTGATGTCTGTGGTCCTATGCAGACACCTTCTTTTGAAAATTATCTTTACTTCGTGACTTTCATCGATGATTTTTCAAGGCATGCATGGGTATATCCATTGAAGGCAAAGTCCAAAGTGTTCATGTGCTTCAAACAGTTTTTGGTTTTGGCTGAAAATCTATCAGCATGTAAAATGGGCACCCTCTATTCTAATCGAGGGGAGGAATATATGTCTTCTGATTTTAATGCATTTCTGGCTGAACGTGGGATAAAACACCAGTGTACACTGCCATATGCACCTCAACAGAATGGAGTTACTGAACAAAAGAACATGTCACTCATGGAGATGGGGAGGCGTATGGTCAAGAGTGAGGCTTTACAACATAGTTTCTGGCTTGAGGCTATCATGTGTGGAGCATATGTACTTAACAGGTGTCCCACAAAAGCGCTACACTCTATTACTCCATATGAGGCTTGGCATGATCGCAAGCCATGTGTTGCACATCTGCGTGTTTTTGGTTGTTTGGCATATGTATTAGTGCTTGAACAACGTCGTAGGAAATTGGATGATAAAGCAGTAAAATGTATTTTTGTTGGATATAGTTCTGAAAGTAAAGGCTATCGTCTGTATCATCCATAGACTAAACGCATTCTCGTTAGCCGTGATGTTCTTTTTGTGGAAGATGCTATTCAGCCATTGCTTTCATGTACTAAGGAGACATTTGTTAGCTCCAAAGACATGTATGATACTTTGTTGCCTCTTTTTATAGGTGGATAGTCTAGTGCTAGTCCTAATGAGGCAACTTCTCAGCCTTTGCAGGTTTCACGTAATGATGGAGATCATCCCATTTCTGATGCAGATTTACATGATGCACTTGTTGATGAGACAACTAACATTGACGAGGCAAAAACTATGCCAAAATGGTTGGTGTAAACTTTGAGTGACGGCAAATTAGATGCACCTCTGTCATATCGTACTCGATCAGGCTCTCATAGTGCCTTGTTTGCATCCGATTGCTATGCTATGACTGCATCTAGTCTCTTTGATGAGAATGAGTGTGTTTCATTTGACGAAGCACAAAATTCAGAAAATTGGATGGCTGCTATGCAATCTGAATATGATTCTATAATGAAGAACGGTACTTGGTCTTTCTCTGACTTGCCTCCTGGCAAGAAGGCCATTGGTACCAAGTGGGTTTACAAGCTGAAGCGTAAGCTGATGGAACAATTGACATGTATAAGGCTAGGCTTGTTGCAAAGGGTTATGCACAGGAAAGAGGCATCGATTTTGATGAGACCTTTGCACCTACATGCCGTATGACTACTGTTCGGAGCATTTGTGCACTTGCAGCCCATCATACTTGCATGAAGAAGTGTATGTTTTTCAGCCCCCTGGCTTTGTGCAAGTTAAAGAAGGCATTATATGGTTTAAAGCAAGCACAACGTGCTTGGTATGAGGAAATACATGCCTATCTGATTGCACATGATTTTGAGAATAGTCCAACTCAAGGCACCTTACATGTTAAGCATGCTAATGATGTACTTCTGATCATTGTTGTCTATGTTGACGACATGCTACTCATTGGTCCTATTGAGAAGCATATTGTTGATTTTAAGGCTGATTTGAATGCCTCATTTGAGATGTCTGATTTGGGGCATTTGCATCACTATTTGGGCATCCAGTTTATGCAAGTTGATGGTGGAATGGCTTTGTGTGAAACAAAATATATTGACACATTATTGTAGCGTTTTGGCCTTGAAGACTGTAAGCCTATTGCCACTCCTATGGAGACAGGTTTACGATTGAGTCGTCATGATGCTGGAGATGCGTTTGATGTTGTCCTCTATTAGCAATTGTTGGATGCCTGATTTACTTATTCATTACTTGGCCAGATATTCACTTTGTTGTCTCACAGATGAGCAGGTTTATGATTGTCGAGGTTTCAAGCATTGGCAGGCGGTTAAGCGCATCTTTCGCTACTTGAGTGGTACTCGGATACTTGGGTTGTTTTATCCCAAGGGGGGATCACTACCACCAAATTTGCATGCTTTTTTCGACTCAGACTGGGTTGGTTGCTATGACACTCGTGTGTCCCCTAGTGTCTTTTGCTTCATGCTTGGTAGCTCATGTACATCTTGGTTGAGAAAGAAGCAACCTATTGTGGCCACTTCTAGTTGTGAGGCTGAGTATAGGGAAGCTTTCATAGCGACTATGGAGTGTGTGTGGCTCAAACGCCTTATTGCTGATTTGGGTGTTGGTCAGTCTTTTGCCACCACCATCTTCACTCGCAGTCAGAGTGCATTGGCAGTTGCGAGGAACCCTATGTTCCATGCTCGCACTAAGCACATTGAGATGCATTATCATTATGTCAGGGAGAGGTTCTCCGCTGGGGAGATCAGCTTGGCATATGTGCCCATGCAGGAGAACATTGAAGACCTTTTCACGAAGGCTCTGCCTAGGGAGAAGTTTGAAGCTTTCTGCAAAGCTTTGAGCTTACTTCCTTTTGTGGAGTGATTTCCACATAGCTTGGCACTTCCTTATACATGAGTGCCAGCTACTTGCTCACCGCATCACTCCCAGCGGGGATTTGTTGATATATTTAGGTAGTGATGTGTGTGAACACTCTAGGATGGCCGGGGCACTTTTTTCCCTCTTTAGGAGGTTTTTTTCCCCCGGTTTGTATATACACCTATTGCCCTAATGGGATACTTATCTTTGTACATTCTCTAGTAATACATTTAGTATTGTGTCTTGTGCTCCAAGCTTCTTCGTCTTCCTTGTGCTGTTCGCGTGCTTCCGTAGATGTCTAACTCCAACAAAAATAACCATTGTTTGGGAAGGAGGAACATTGCATTTGTCCCATAACATAACCTTTACATAGATGTTTACAAGGTCCCTCAACTTTAGGCAAAGAGGACATCATTTAAGATTTTTGTAGGCATAGCAAACTAGCAAAATTCATGACCAAAGCGTGCATGCCAAAGCTTTGCATTTGAGATAGTTTCAGAATATTGAATTGCACATGCTCAATCATTCAAATTTTGCATAATCTATGAGCTTATACTGCCCATGGCATAAAATGTCGGAAGCAATAATAGCATTTCCATTTGAGAGATCATGAACTATATATCCAGTTTCAATAAATTTGACAATCCAGCCAATCTTGGCTAATGTTGAAATTGACAACAGATATTTCTTGATCCCTGGTACATACAAAGCATATAACAATTTGAAAGAACTACCATCAGTAGTAGTCAAAATGATCTTACCAACTCCCATTACAAGAAAATAAGAGTCATTAGCACATATGAAAGTATTTCATATAGGGGCAAGCTCAAATGAACTAAAGAAACCACAGTGCAAGGTAATATGTTTGGTTGCCCCACTATGAAAGTACCAAACATCTGAGTCTACTATGGACATACAGTGCTCATGAGAAGAAGGGTCATAACTACATACAGTAGTAAATTCCCATTCTTTGTTTTGATTAAGATTAGCAAGCTTTGTTTTAAGTGAAGAGGCCCGCTTTCTTCTTTACCTCTTTTGCAGCCAGCTTCAGACAACTCTTTATGAGATGATCATTTTGCTTACAGTATTTGCAAAACTAATCTTGATTTTTTGTTTTCTTCTCATCTTTGTCTTTCTATTTCGACTAGCTAGGAAAGCTTGATTTGCAACATGCATAATGGAGTTGTTCTTTCCGGACTGATCTTCCTGCAACAAAACAGAGACTAACTCCTTAAATATTATGGAATTTGGATTTCCTTTCATCATTACTTGAAGAGTAGAATAAAAAATCTGATATGAATCTAGAAGACTGTTAAGATCAATGTGCACAAGTGAACTATTTGGCAAGACTTCATCTGTAGAAATCAATTGCACCTTCAAATCTTTGATGTTTGTCAAAAAGTTATCCATAGAATCTCCTTCATTCATATGATCACTCTCCAATTGTTTTCGGAGGTGAGCAACACGAGCCTCATTTCTTGCCTCATATAAAGTGGTAAGTGTATACAAAGAAATTTTCATTGTTTTGTTCAAGTGAATGTGAGGGATAATGGCACATTGGATAGAGAAAACTATCAATGCATGTGCCTGAGCATTCCTGCCATCCCAACGAACTTGCTCCGTAGTAGATGCAACAAGAACCACAATTACAAACAAGAATTTGAAGATCATCATCTTCAACCTTCAGTAATTGTATTTGTAGGTGTAGTAGGATGTTTTTCAAGACCGTGCACAATATTCCATAGCCCTTTACTACCAATGCATGATGCATCACATATACCCACAATAGGTAATTTGTACCATCCAACCTATCCTCAATAGCCAACATATGGAGTACATCATTGCTTTCAGCCATGGCCACTGACTAAATACCCTGATGCAAAAAATGACTATCTCAAAAAGTTAAACAGAACCATCATGTCGGCTCTACGAAACCTATAGCAACATTCGAGGTGCTTGTATTAGCAAACCAAAACATGTATATATGTTTGACACAAAATGATGGAATTGCTTGCATAGGCATTGCGATAGTGCATTTGGATGTCAAAACGATCTCAGATCACATTTTTTATGCCACATAGCAAAGCTATTTTGAACTCCTAATCGCATCAAGTATGCTCACCAATTTTCATGCAATTCTAAGACTATGACTAGAGGGGTGTTAACGACACCCTAGATGAAGCGGCGATTTGGTTTGATACCAATTGTTTGAGTTTGAGGTATGGGGAAGCATACGAATAGCACAAGGAGGAAGAAGAATCTTGGAGCACAACACAATATAGAATGTACTACCAAGTGAATGTACAAGATAAATGACCCATTAGGGTTATAGGTGTATATACAAATCAAGGGGGAGGAGGGGAAACCCTATAAAGAGGGAAAAAGTGCCTCGATAGTCCTAAGTGTGTTCACACATCACTATCAAAATATATCAACATTATGCAAGTTGAGAATAGATCAATAAAAAGGGACAAAAATTGTAGGGTCTCTTTGGCTTGAATTTTGATTTAATCTAAGAATCTCCAAATTTCCCTGGAATAGCAATTCATTCCTTTTTTAACATGAAAGCTTGAAATTTTTATGAAACTTTTTCCTTTCATAATTATACAAGTTGTTAACATTTTGTGTAGCCTTGAACAATTCTAATCAATTTTACGTATATTTTACAATTTTACTCAACCCAAGAAAAAAAAATGTTCCCATAAGCTGAATTACCAGAAATAGTTTTTACTTTCTCTTAAATTTATGCAGTACTTGGGATTTTACTAAAGGCCTAAACTTACACTTTATTTAGATTTAAAAAAAGGCAAGCCTCAAAGTACACATAAGGAGGCAAAGACCTCAACTTTAAAATAAGAAAATTAAACACATGAGTAGCACATGAGAGGACAACAAAATATAAAGAGTCATCTTCATCAATACCTGCATCTACATGGTTCACAAAAAATTGATCATGTTCTCTTGGAGATTTCACAATGTTATTATCGAAAGGGAAAAGATGTATTCAATGTGAAGAGAGGAAAATATGTGCATGGATAATCAAACTGTTGCCCACTTTCAGTTTTATTTTATTCTAGTTCTTGCAACACACTGAATGTTGACATTTGGAGACTTCATGCAAACCATGATATCCAAACATATGTCGTGTATTCTTGTTTCTGCTGCATCAAGGCTAGAACTCTGATTTTTGCGCTTTTCCAACATATCAATTTCACTTGGTCAAAATTCCAAAAAAACATATTTTTAGCCTTTCACTACTTAGCTCATACCTAGGTTGGTGAAACTTGTATCTAAAGATATTTTGAATAATGGAACTTTTGCAAAGATTAGGAAGATCCAATTTAATGGTCTTCGATTCTAAAATTCTCAAGGTTTAGACATTACCTTCACTTTGACTCCATGTGTTTAAATAGGACCTTCACTTTGCCTTCCATATTGAGATCAAGAACACATAACATATGCAAATGTTTCTGAATGATAACATGTCAAACATCTGACTCAGATGTTCATAAATTTTGAAGCTCTCCTCGACTATGAAACTGTTTTAGATTCCATTTTTTATTTCACTCTTACCCTGTTTGCATTGAGACCAAGAATTGTATCTACATGTAATCCTAAATTATGAATATTTTAAAAAAAATCATCATGAATGTCTTCGAGCTTTCAAACTCTCACCTAAATCTTGCTCTAGTTTCCATGCTCAAACTTTTGTATTGAGACCAAGAATTTGCACCCACAGATAAATTTCGAAATTTAAGAATTTCCTAAGATCCCCTCCAATTATATTTGAACTTTGGAACTCATGAAATTAAAATTCTCTTTGCTTTACAGTTTTCCTTCATTCTAACTCTCATGTTAAAATAGATAATCAATATCTGAAAGCAATTGTGGGTTCCATCCACTTCCTAAAGATCTATCGTACATGCCCCTGATTCCAAAACTTGTGAGTTTCAAATTCCTTACATTCTAAATACTATTTTCATTCTGAATGTCACAATGAGCCCAAGAATTATTATTTAAAGCAAATCAAAATTCCTATCACTTCCTAAAAGATCAGACCTAAATTATCCAAACTTTTAAAACACATCAGAATTTGAATTTTCAACTATCAATTCTTTGTTAAGGTTCAGTTATTATCGACTTGAAGATTTGAGCTCAAATTTAGAGCTATGTATGATCTTATTGACTGAATTCTATAAATTTAAAAGATGAAAGATCATCTAAGCATGGAACAAGGCGAATTCCTTGTAATATTTCTCCATACTCTTGTTCATGCAATTCAATTAAAACTATCTGGATTTGTATGATCCATATTACAGTTTAACCTTGGAGCCACTTGATAATGACATGATTCAGAGTGATATAGAACACTCTCAAAGCATATGGTGCAAGTAGACGATCGAAGGACTAATGATGTGTACTATTTCAATATGCAACTGATACCCAAGGCAAAAGTAACAAGGATGAGATGCAAAAAGCCTTCGATTCAAACCAGCAATGTCCTATGCTAGACAACCAAATTGACAAGCAGAGGAGACAGGCATTCTCATAATCAAAGGGTACCCTACTTGATTAAAAGACTTTTGTACATTGGAATTACTTTATTCGTTCGATCGAAAGGTTTGATTTTCTGAAGGGCTTATTGTTATGGACTGAGCTTGATCAAATCTTAGAAAGATCATGTAAAAGACATCAACAGTGAAAAAAAATTGCACAAGATCATGAAAAGAACGTATATTCACCTATTTAGTATAGGAAATTCAGACATCAAAGATGATGTCAGGTGAGAACCTCAAGGATAAACCTAAGTAGGTAGGCATGTTGCAAATGTGGAACCTCTAGTAGAGTTATTTCACTAAAATAATAGCAACAAAAAGGTTTAAATGAGAAAAACCATGTGATACAAGTGCATACAGCAGCAAACGGCAATACACTCCTACTGTAACAAGCCGGAGTTCCAATGGAAAACGAGAAAAAGTGCACAAAAATTAGGGAAAAGAACTACAAATGATTATTGTAAAACTTTTTTGAGCCCAAATGGTGCTTGCGACATTGAAAATTCACTGATATGAGCTTTTAAAATGCTAGAATAAAACTTGCTCCACAAAGCAAGCACAAGAAAACTTATAAAATAAGATTTTAGCTTTACGAAACAACCATACGAATAGCATATGTACAAACCCTAATTATGGCCAAAACCCTATTTTTTATAAATACAGTGCAGGATCATCTAACATATTTTGATTAGTGCAAGTGTTATCCACCTCATTACCTCTTCATCATCGCAGCAGCTAGACATGTTGCATAGCTAGGCAGGTGGCATGCATATAGAAGGAGAGAACCAACTGGAGAGATATGATTCAGAGAGCAATCAGCTGGAGGGAACAAGATCTCTCTTCACCACCAAGAACAAAGGAAA
This sequence comes from Ceratopteris richardii, assembly GCA_020310875.1. Lineage (NCBI taxonomy): Eukaryota > Viridiplantae > Streptophyta > Polypodiopsida > Polypodiales > Pteridaceae > Ceratopteris > Ceratopteris richardii. The sequence continues at coordinate 123,741,762 of CM035426.1, forward strand.
GAAAGATGAGAAAGGTTGTCAAGTTCCCATTACAAAAATTCTCTTCCCTTGAGATCCTGTTGAGAAAATATGGTTGCACTAATTATAAAATACATTATTGAGTCCAAACCTTTTTCAACTTGTGCCGAGAATGAGATGAGCTCAAGAAGAACTGATGCAACGGATTAGCTGAAGGGTGATTTAAGGGAAGCACCACTGCTGCACGAGGAGAAAAACTTTCTAAACTAATCAAAAGCATTACATGTTTAAAGGGACAAAATACATCATTAGATTTTAGATAACATCAATTTTGGAAGGTGTTTTCACCTAGAATTATCACGGAATATGGCTTAATGCCTGCAGCCTTTTATGCTGATATGAAAGGAAAACCAACTCTTTTTTTCTTGTAGAGAGACGGTAAAGGACACACACACACACACACACAAAACGAACATTGTACTTCCTGAAATGTAGACACATGACACAAAAATCAAATGCAAAAAGCCATAAGAGAGATTTTAGTTGAAAACAGTTCTTGCCCGGAGAAAGAAACTCCAGGAAATATGATATACAAAAATTCCTCCCTCAAGTATACAGCTATACAACTCATAGAAGTTACATTGCTTCACCAGACTAGAAACAAAAACTAGAACCTGTGCTCTCAGTTGTGAGAAACAGCTCTATCATTATATCTCAATACTTACCCTCTACTCTCTTATCATCATATTACATTCCTAGGTTGAGACAGGCATCTTGGTTGCAGCCTTCCCTCCCCTTCTCTTTGCTTCACCAGGAAGACTTGTACCAGATTTTCTGGGTGACTCTGACCTCCCTGGTGTCAGCAAACCAACAGGTTTCTTCGAAATGTGACCAGAAAATTGTTGGCCCCGAAACCTGTGAAGACACATTTTGAGAGACGTTACTTAATCACTAACAGGACTTAAATTCAATAAGAGGTGTAACCAAGCCAAAGTGGAAAGTGTAATGAGCATGTGCACATACCCTTTGTTACCTTCTTTCCTACGATGTCCATGGCTTGCTGCTGACATATCATGATCTGTTGTGGCTGTATGCCATGAATCTGCTTCTGAATAACTGCTAATGGTCTCATCATCTTCGGTGAAATAATTTTCTCCACCATCTGCAGTTATTTTTGTCATTAACTGTACAGGAGTCAGAGATAAGGCTCTCAAGTCTCTGGTGGAAGATGATTTCACAATGGGCAACAAATTCAATCCAGACAACTTAGATGATTCATCTCTGTTACTAAAATTCCTGCTGCTTGTGGTAACAGCTTTTTCCACTTCCACCATTTCTTCATATCCATACACGTGCCTGGGAAACATTAAATCCAGCTCATCAAAACTATCATGTCTGATTTTATTCTTCTTAGAACCTGTCTTGCTTTCAATTCGCATTGTCGAAACTGGGGAAGCAACCAGAACACTGCCTGAAGAGGATTGACTCTCTGGTGATATGGCTTCAGATGCCCACTGTTTCATAGCAGCTTCAGTTTTATAGAATCCAATAGAACTGTTCAGGTTTGAGGGGACTGGAGGGTCCTGAGAGCTCATAATCTGCTACATCTCCATGAAACCGAAAATAAAAATAATGGAGAACACATGCTGAAGTGACAAGATAATCTGTAATGCCAAAAAAAAAATCACAGGCAATTATATCGAATAAATAATTACCTTTGAATCCAATTTTTCATCCATAGGTGAATCACTGTGGTCAGGCTTATTCATTGTAGACAATCCAGCCATCAAAGCTTTTGCTCTCTGCTTGTCGTGCATGGTCTCCAAACCTCTAAGCCTGAATTCTTCCTGCAGAAGTTCTATCTCCACATCCTTTTTGGCCAGAGCATCCTTTAGAAATGCTACCTGAAAATATATATTTACATATATTTTAGCATCTTAAACAATAAATAGCTTTGCATTGGAGTGAAGGAACAAAGACTCCACCTGATTTTTTAGCTCCTTAACATCACCATTGTCTTTATTTGCATGGGCTGCCCCAAGCTCAACTGTTGCAACTCTTTCTGCAAACTTGAGAGTGCTCATGGTTTCCCCATAAGACTCAAGGTCAGGGCTGATGTGCACAAACATCAAAGTTTTGGCCTGTCCACCTAGAGCCACAATAGTTAAGCAACAATAGGTAACCTTCTAAAATCATGCATGACTCCTTACCCAATGAGTCCTGAAGCAGCTGTGTAAGCTTGCTGTTTCTATATGGAACATGGGGAGATTTCTGTGCGAGTGCAGCAATGACATCACCCAAAGCAGAAAGAGATTTGTTAATGTGCTGAGCTTCCTTTAACCTGTCCCCTGTTGCTTCAGATTTATCAACCCTCTCACTTCCAGCAAGATCAATCAAATGGAGACAGCCACGTGTAACGCATCCAGATGCAAGATCAACACCTTTAGCATGTACTGTTAATACACTGCAGAAATGACAGAAATTTGCATTGACATATTAGGCCAGAAAAAATAAAAACAGTATAAATACATGGATGTTCATACATTTTGATGCTTGATATATTACTGGCAATCATCCACATGAACATATAATCATCAGTTCCATTATGAATCATACTAAATGATATGAAATTATCCCTGATGATGTAATCCTAAGGATTAATCTAAGATCCTCAAATGGAAATACAGATATAAGCATTTGCCTGTGAGTTTGGATGTTGAACTAGACATGCAAATCATGCCCAGTTACGAGGAACCCTAGCAATCTAGAATTGATAGAATGAATAAACATCCCCAGCTCCAGCATCAGGATGACAAAAAGTAAATGTATCTGTGAAAGTGACACATGATCATAGACAGTATGTTCCTAGCCATAAAACTTCACAGAATAACACAATGTGTATATGTTTATACGTCTTAATCCCTAATGAATGATAATCCCCGATGAATCACGTTTGAAGGTAGCGCATGTTCCTCCATGGCATGAAAATGTCCAGCAGGGAGAATAGTCCTAGGCATCAATCTAAGCCCCCTCAAACATGATACAGACAGACAAGATATGCAGAGTGATTGCATGATAAGGTAGATATGCAAGTCATGCTCAACACACTGGAACCCTGGCAACCAAGAAGAGCAATCAATGGGGTGAATAAAACTCGCTAACTTCAGATTCTGTAAGAGAAAAAGTTCAGGTACAGTGTACCTATGAGAACGACTACTGCGTTCATTCAAAGCAGTAGCTCCCACTGCTCGGTTACTTTGTCCTAAATCCATAAGGTGCAAAACATCTTCTGTTGAAGTAACTGGTAGCAGTTTTGCATCTGGCACATTTAGTCCGTTTTGCTGAGAATTATTCCGAATCTCAAGTTTGGATACAAGTCAAGGAAAAAATAAATGGATAATGAATTTGTTTCCGGACAAAAAGACATAAAAATATAAAATCCCAGTCAACATGGAACCACCTTATACATTGTGGCCATGCCAATTATGAAACAAACAGTTCAGAAGGTTGCAAGCAAAAGGATATTTCTTGTTTGATCCATCCATGTTGAAAAGATCGCGGACCTGCTCATTGTAAATCTCAATCATTTGGACACTGATATCATACTGCATTACCTTTCTCCGTAGTTCACAAATCTCAAACAGGTCATTGAGTGCTCGATAATTCACACCCCAATCATCTTGAGAGGTGCTATTTGGTCCAGACTGAAACCATGCATGAAGGTGAATATGGCTGATTCTAGATGATTACATAAAATCATAGAAAGGAAATTAACAGGGATACCATTGTATATGTCTTTCCAGAACCAGTCTGCCCATATGCAAAGATACATACATTATAACCATCTAACACAGATCTAATCAATGGCTGTGTGTCAAGAAAAACCCTCTCTGAAAATATCCAATAGAATAAATTGACACGCGAATACAGAAAAACAGCTCAACTGGAAGCAATACTGCACTTCGAATTCATAAAAAATCATGAACAGCTAGAATATTTGCCTTGAGTTGCAGATGGTCCAAAAACTTTGTTGAAAGAAAACACTCTGCGTTGCTCTTTGCCTTGCTTTAGAGGATTGAAAATTACAATTGACCCATCATCTCGTACAGACTCCACAGTACTGAGGTAGCTGTTTTGACCTGGCAGGAAAGGCCTTACCCGACAGTACACCCTGATATTTCCTGACAGTACAGAGTTCGTGCATAAAACTTTATTTCTTGTAGGCAATGAATTCAGAAAAACTGGGGTGCTACCTTTTAGCTCTTGGATTATGTTATAAAGCTCGCGATTTTCAGCTGCAACTTTCTGGTACTCTGCTGCTACTTCAGAAATCCCATGTAATTTACCATCTGTTCATGAAAACACGGTTCATTCACCATGATAGCCACTTACTGAATGAGATGATGTTTCGTAAAGCAATTTGCATGTTGAAATTTTCTGTATCAGCAATTACAAAACAGCATGGCCATCTTGCTTAACCTCACAAACCTATAGCTGCAATCTGTTGGCTCCAATCATGCTGAGCTTTTTTGAACTGAACTCTTATAGCTTCCAATGCAAATTTCAATTCCTACAAAACAGTAAAACAGAAAATATGAGTAATACTAGTATTTGTGTGACCATAAATAACAGCACTAAAACTGAACCTTAAGTTCTTTGTCTTGTATCCCAAGCCTGGCAGCAAGATGGGTCGGATCAATGTCCTTCACTTGTAACTTTGAGAACTGCTCTAAGGAGCCTTCTCTCTCTCTCTCTCGGCCCTACATTCAACAGTTTCCCCTTTAGGACAAGTAACCTTGATCTGAGCATCCAAACATCATATATTTTCGGCCATGATCAGTCTCAACACAATATAAAATCTACTAGTGAGACAGACAGCTACCTGTTCTCTCAATTCCACTAGCTGGTTACTACACTCCTTGATAGCCTTATTGAGCATACTCTCCACAAGCTGTGGAACAATCAGCATGTATCAACAGCCAATTTTCTTATAGTGCTAGAAGAAACTTTGCACAAATGTTACAGAGAGAGACCATTGCTACTTCCTCTGGATTCTTGTCACCAAGAACTGCCATAACAACTTTCAAAAGAGCCTCACAAGGTAAATTCTGATTTTGAAAAGTGAAATCAAAAAAACAAAAATGAGCTATCAGTAAAATCAAAAGAAACTTACACAAGGTGAATTCTGCTTTTGAGAAGTGGAAGAAGAAACAATTTAGAGCTACTGATGTAGAAGCAGGATCAATACTCACAGTATTTGGGATTCTAAAACCAGAAATGACAACCGCATTCTTTGCTTTTGTCATGAAGGTGTCCACAAACTTGTAGCAGATGTGTTCAACCCATGCAACATTCGAGTCTAGTAGAATATCAAGACTGAGTTAGAAAAATGTGAAACAGGCAGGTCTAAAAGCGATAAAAATGTGAATATATAAAAGTTCACCGGAAAATGTCCATGTCCTCTGAGCTTCCTTAAGTGACTTGGCCATCCCCACCAAGTCCACTGTACCAAATAAATAAAGGGATCAGAATTACAATTTCATTGCTTGTACAATCAAAGGTAAAAGCTAGAATGTAATAGAGCAATAGCATAACTATTTGATCGATTCATGTGGCACCAGGTACCACCTTTGAGTTGTATGCCAGATGGTCATTCCAACATCAAGATTCAAGAATAAAAAACAGAAACGCAAGTCCCTTTTTTCTAGATGAATGTAAACAGAAAATTTGCATGCCTAGAAACATGTTTCCATTTGGAAAGGGTTCGCGGGAATGACCGAACCGTTTCCGAGGGCCGGAAACAACATTTCTGGTAACTATGATTCACTTAGACCAGTTCAGTGCCCTTGTAGTATAAGATAATGATAATTTGAAGAACATGGACTTTGGTACAATAGATATGGCCATCTAAAATTAAATGATCTAATGAACTAGGAAAAGCACGATATGGTTAGATCTTTGCCGGCCTAAGAGATCCCTCACTCTCAAGTGTGAGAGTTGCATTCAAGGAAAAATCGACAAACTCACTTTTAAGAACGTATTCATGACTAAAGCTGCTGGGAAGCTTGAGTTGATCCATTATGATGTCTATGGATCAATGTAAACTAAATCTTAAAGAGTATTCACTTATTTTATCACATTCATTGATGATTTCTCGAGATTTACTTGGAGCTTTGGTTCAAATGCAAAGTTTAAAACGTTCTCATGAAAATGAGTCAGGTGAGAAGATTAAGACTCTACGTTCAGATCTTCAGATCGAGGGGGGGAGTATTTCTAAAGAGTTCAATGACTTCCTTACATCTAGAGGTATCAAGCACCAATTAACTATTAGGATTACTCTCAAATTAAATGATGTATGTGAAAGAAACAATAGGACTCTTGTAGAAAAGATTAAAATTAAGTTATTCGACAAGAAACTCTCACATTTTTATTAGTTTGATGTGTTCATATGTGCATATCATATTAGAAGCAGAGTTCTACTAAGGTACTCGAGTTGAAAACTCCATATGAACCATATTATGATATTAGGCAAATATTGATTATTTGAGAGTTTTTGGTTGTCTTGCTTACATATGTGCCTAGTGAACTAAAAGATAAGTTAGACCAAGAAGCGCTAAAATGCATTTTTATTGGCTATCTTGGCAAAGGGTATATGGACTAATTGATCCTAAGACCAAGAAAGCCTATGTCAGTAGGGATGTAATATATCTTGAAGATAAGCCTTTTGTTGATGATGAAAAGGATTCATTTGAACCTTGCACTGCTAATCTGCCTTTATGAGTGAATTAATGAGATCTACAACATTTGTGCCATTATCTCCACTAGCTCAGAGTCCCTTTCCATCACCAATTAAAAGAAAAGCATATGGATCCATTGGCAAATACAAAGTATGACTAGTAGTCAAAGGTTTTGCACAAAGGAAAGGTATATATCATATATACCTTCATAAGTTCACAGTTATCCAAACTTAACGAACTCAAGATAGAGAACACAAACACATAAGCATTGGAAAAAACAACAAACAAAAGCAAGAGACTTAAGATCAATATAAGACATGAAAAATACAAACAAGAAAGAAAACAATACAAAATGAGACACACAAAAAAATAATCTACTACTTAAAAATGAAAAAAAAAAATCATTAATTAAATAATAATAATAATAATAATAATAATAATAAATTAAAAAAAAAAAGAATAATACTAATAAATTAAAAAAAATAATCATCAATGCCCTAGAGTAGGTGCAGACTTTGATAAAGAGTCTTTCTAAATCAAGATCTCTAACAAAGTCAACAAACTTGATGAGACTTTTTCTCCAACCTCTCGTGTGAATAATACCACATACATTATAAATGCTCTTAATACTTACTCAAGTGACATCAAAGTTCGGACAAGTATGCTAAGTAGTAAGGGATTGAGTCTTGACTCTCTTCAGTTGCTCATGGTCGTGGGCTGCAACATGAAACATGAGTGTGGAACAAGAGGATTCAAAATAGTGAATCCTCTTGTTCATTCGACCTAAAAACGGCGCTATAATAATATAATAATTTGGAAATGCGGTCCATTCGACCTAAAAACGGCGCTATAATAATATGATAATTTGGAAAAAAAAACCAGAAACAACATTTCAATTTGGGAACGGCCGAATTGTTTTCAGACCCCAGAAACGGTGTTTCCGCTAACTATGATAGACTATGATGAAACTTTTGCTTCTATTTCTATAATGACCATAGTCAAAATTGTAATTTCTTTAGTTGCATTCTTTGGTTGGAAAGTATACTAGTTAGATATCAAGACAATATTTCTTAATGATGATCTACATGAGGATGTCTACATTCAACAAGGAGAGGGTTTTGAAGAGAAAGCTAAAGAGCATTTTGTTTACAAGCTAATCAAAGCTCTTTATGGTTTGAAGTAAGCACAAAAAGCTTGATATGAAAAGATACATTTTTATCTTATTTCCATTGGTTTAAAAAACTCAATGTTGTGCCTACTCTCTATGTTAAGTTAGAGGTACATGTTGTGATTATAATCATAATTTATCTTGATGATATATCATGAAAGGTTCCAAAGAATGAATTTATAATTTTTTAAGACAAAACTTGAAAAGGTATTTGATGTTAATGACCTTGGTTCTTTACCTTATTATCTTGGCATTGAATCCATTCATAAGAATAATTGTATTCATAGTTTTTCATACGTCAACCATACGACAAACGCATACGGGTATGGAAGTACGGAAAAAGTACAATTGAAAATACCATACGTGACAAATTAAGATTCAATAAATAATATTTTAGTCTTAACATGTATGTATAATGTAGGTCTATAAACATAACACATGTATGCAGGGCACATCAATGGGCTGACATACATATACATATAGATATATGATACACATATACATATACATATATTGTATACATATATATACATACATACACACACATGCATATACATACATATAATACACACACATATATTATTATATATATCCACCCCTTTATGTTGCATCAAAGATATTTATTTGTTTTAAAATGGTGAACCAATCTAGATTCTGATTACCTTGCTTTGCTATCAGTGTGCATTGCCTTATGCTAATGTGGATATCTACGGGTTGTGGCACCCATAAATGTTGACTTATGTACTCTCGTTGATTATGGGCCCACTTATGTGCACTCTCTACAAGTCTAAATACCTGAAAAATAACTAAAAACAGGGTCAATATGGGCAACATTTTTTTTGCTCCCAGACATGAAGCATGGAAAACCATTTCAGACGTCCGTTTCAATCAGACGTCTAGTACGTTTGGAGCAGATTTCAAACGCGTCTTAAAAAAACTATGATTGTATTTATATGATACAACACAAGTATAGTGAGGCACTTATAGAAAGGTTTGAAATGCAAAAACTAAACCTATGCACTCCTATGGAGATTGATATAGTCACATTCTTTTGATGTTACTCTTAATAGTCAAGCAAATGGTTGCTTGATTTCTCTTTGTAATACACATCCTGACATTCAGTTTGTTGATTCTCAAGTATCAAGGTTCCAACACAAATCTCTTAAAATTCATTAAAAGGGAGTTACGAGAATTTTTCGATATTTAAAAGGAACAACTATGGTTTTTCCTAAGTCACCACATCTTATGCTTCAAGGATTTCTTGTTTCTGATTGGGTAGGTGATATAGATTCAAGAAGATCTACCAGCTGTTATTGTTTTTTTTGGAGAATGCATGATTTCTTGGCATTCTAAGAAATAACCTACACTGGCTACATATATAAGTGAAGCAAAGTATAGGAATGCCTTCATATCTACACTAGAGATAATATGGTTGCAGAAAATTTTAGGTTATCTTGAGTTTACATTCACTTATATATGCAAATATTTTCAAATAGTCAAGTGCTATTGTTATTGCAAAGAATTTTGTTCATCATGGAAGGACAAAGCATATTGAAGTTCATTATCATTATATTTGTCAACACATATCTAAGAAGCAAATTGAGCTTATCTATGTTCCTACAAGTCAGAATGTGGAAGATACTTTTACGAAACAGCGATAGACATCATAAGTTATGCAGATTATTAAATCTTACCCCAATATGACATTGAGGGGGATTGTTGAAAATAATGTAAAATGTGGCTCTAAACCCTAACTTTGAACAAACCCTAAAAGCTTAGGTTCTCCATTTCTTGGAAATGGAAATAGTCAACCTTGGTCAAAATTAGTAAAAAATTACTATTACATATTTAGAAAGTGCTCATAAAGCTAATGAGATATAACATGGTACCATTTGAGATCATCTAGCCCCACAAACCCTAAACCCTAAATTTCAGATTTTAATGTGCAATTCACTTAAAAAGTGCTTTTCAAGATTAATGATTGTTGGTTCTTAGGCCCACAATAAATATAGAGACATAGAGACAATAGAGACAAGATGGAGAATAAACAACATATGAGAGAGATGTAAGGAGCAAAGCTCCAAATAAAGTCATTACATTCCATAGTTAAAGTTACAAGATAGCATAGAAGATATACAAGATGAATTAAGCTCTCCAATAGCTCCAAGAACCTCCAAGATTGAAGATGACCCCCTTCAAATATAAATAAGTTTCAAGCTGTTGCACACCTTGTAGATGATGAAGAAAACACAATTCCACCTCTCCGGATTGAAGGGACCACTTCCTCTAAGCTAAGCTCTTGAAGAGCTCCATAGACGATAATATTAGTGCCCAATGTGTGTTGTTTATATACATATATAGGCTATATTTGCCTTGCTAAGCAAGATAAAAATAAAGCAAAAGTCTCATTTCACCAACAAATTGCTTTTCATACTAAATTTCAAAGTTAGGGTTTGAATTTCAGCCTTGGTTTAGGTGCCAAACACACGTTTTATAAATGATTGGATAGCTCTCATTAAGCTCTATCACATTATGTAACAGACATTTTTTTTAGCATATTTTTACCATTTCCCAAAAATGGGATCAATTCTAACCATTTCCAATACCAAAATTTTTAAACGTGCAAGTAGGGTCCCTAGTGGAACGCTTCCCTATTTGACATATTTTCTAACAACCCCCTCTAACCTCACAATAGGGAAATATGCCAAGTAGGCATAGTGTAATAATTCGCGAATTTTCTGCTAAAAATAAAATTCTTTAAATTCGCATCGCGAATTAATTCGCGTGGAGCGAATTTTATACACCTGGTACATCGAACTTTTTTCAGTTACATTGAGAATCGTGCCCTCAGAATGAAATGGAGAGCTAATGTTATAACTTGTTATGAAAGTATTTTGATAAGGTATAGCTCAATAAAATTCATGAATCCTACATGGGATTGAGATATACATATACTTTATATGTAAAAAAATAAAATTCTCTCCAGATGGATAAAATTCCCGAAATTTATTTTTGGTCCGAACGTACTAAACGAATTAAACGAAAAATTCCCGAATTAATTCTCTCCTTTGTACTATGCAAGTAGGTATAGTTTTTTTTTATTCTACTTATTCTTTTAAGGTACCTCTATATTTTTCACATATCATGCAAAGTATCCACCAACACACAAGGACCTTTGACATGAAGAGCACTCTCATAAGACACATCACAATGAGAACTTACATACTCCCCGTCGTTCTCAACCAAGTACTACTTGGAAGGATAGAGACAAATATATTTGCTTAAAAATTGTTTTCACATTGAATCTGAAAATTAGGGTTTGAGTTTTGACCTTGCCAAAGGCACATATTGCATATAGTTGGATAGTGACCATTGCACTTTGTCACACTATTTGACATATTTGATAACAATGGTTTAGATTCAACTTGATAAAAAGCAAGCATCCAAAGGCATAATGATGTACTATCTGACTATGAATGTCCATACTGAGCTTCAATTGTTGGAGCCTCTGTGGCAAGATCATCTTCACTAGAAGACGCGGCTCATAACTCCTCCCAATCATGTGCATGCTCTATAGAAGTCCAAGAGCCACTTGTATCGTGAATAGTAGATGGCCCAACACGATGTGCATGACCTCGTCCACCTCGTCTTGAATAATACTTCCGTGATCCACTAGTAGATGGCAATGATTGATCCTCTATACGTAACACAAAATTTTAATAGAACAATATATTAGAATTTAGAAACTAGAATGTAGAATGAGAAATATTCTCATCTATATATTATAATTTAAACTTTGTACCCATGTGAGATCTATCCGTTCGAGTGGAGGCTACGCATCTTGCACACGTCTCTCATACTCCAACACAAGCATGGAAAAGATCTCTCTCCCCTCTTGAGGGATTTGAGGGTTATCTTTGATAAGGCCGATATCAATAGAATCTACATTAACCTATGATTTAAAATTTGCAAAATTATAGAGAAAATTGATTCTCTCATAATCGCATTGTAGGCTATCCAAATATTTCTCCATGCTACAAAACCTCATTCTCTCATCCTCCAACTCAGACAAGAGAGCTACATCACCACCTATCCATCTTGAGATGTACTCGATCAAGCTATTCTCAAGAATCTCGTTTGTCATTGCTCCTCATTTTTCCACAATGGGTCAAGAATATGAGCAAGTGCATGGATTTGTTTATGAAACCAATCCCATCAACCTTGGACAACTTCACATAAACCCTTCTTTCTAATAAAAAAATTTTAAAATATATGTAAGCGATTATCAATAATCGTACATTGTATATATATATATATATATATATATATATATATATATATATATATATATATATATATATATATATATATATATATATATATATATAACACAAAAATTAAACAAGGAGCAAATTGCAATAAACTTACTCCGTCTCTGGGAATCCATCAACTTGGATGCAATCTTGGATACATTTGATGTACTCATATACAAGGCAAAGAGTGCCATCCTCCATATCTGTAATGCGGAGCAGTGTATATAGGCTGGATAGGAGCTATCAATATCTCTTGCTTCACCCAAAAATCATCCTCTCCCATGACGAGTGATGAAGTGAAGAGAGGATTTCCTCTAACTTCCGATAAGTGATACCAAATTGAACCCCAAAAAAGGTTTTTTTTTTTTGCCTCTTTCCATTTGATTTGTGTAAAGGTTCGTAAGGTTCTTGCTTGTTAAGGTTAGGCTTCAATTCTTAAATTTATGTTTAGTGTTCTTTGACGTCTTCATGTCTCCAAACATACATGTATTGTAAATAAATATACATTTTTATATTTATATGATTGCAAATAAATTTGATGGATGAACCTTATGAACCTTAACTTCGAGGTACGGTTCTTCCGTCGAACTTGTTCTAAAGCGAACCTCACAAATCTTTACACTTTGCAACATTTTGTGGGTAAACAGCGAAACCCTAATTTTAGGTTTTAAATATGAAAAACACTTTTTAATATGGAAAGTCAGTATACACTTATCAAAATCTTATCAAATCATTATATTATGATCTAATGACTATCACATGTGGCGAAGGTTTAGTGGCAACTTACATGAGAGAAGAACCTCTAAATTTGTTACGATTGCAAAAATTTACTCTATTTCTAGCCATAATTGCTATTCATACCAGTATGAATTCAAACATTTACCTTCATAATGGATATGTGATTATGCATATTCAATGCAAAAAAATACTCTTGTGTATGTACACTCACATGTGTGTGTATGTGTGTGTGTGTGTGTTTTTTATTTATTTATTTTTTATATAAATATGTGTGTGTCATCGTACTTTATGAACATACGAATATTGTATGGGAAGCCCAAAAATTTTAAGTTAGGCACGTAGTATGATATCCTACGGTATCGTACAAATCATATGGATCATACCGAACAACTATGTTTCAGGCATATAGCCTGTTTTCCCTACAAACAATCCTATTCTTTCTCCATATTCAAGCACACTTTCACTTTCTCTGACTTTTAGGCACATTTCTCTACAACTTTTGTACGTAGATCCATCTACATTCAGCCTATTATCCAAATTTTGTATATTGCACGCATTGTATAGTTATTCTTTCATTAAGTACAGTTATTTTAGAGTAGCACTTTCTTCTACTCGTTTCCAATCTCTCGTCTCTTCGCTATTGTTATGTGAGTGCATTGAGAAAGGGAGGTGTGATCACTCCCTTAGATGTTAGACTACATGGGCTCTCACAATGGGAAGCCATCTTGGCTCACTAGTTTGGAAATTAAAGGATCTACTTCTCATTGCGTGGCCGGAAGGAGAGACCATCGAAGTATTTTCCATGCAAATGCTTTCTTGAAATTTAGCCGACAAAGGTCACCATCATCTTGGGAACTTAGCCCCCGAGGTACCGGAATCGAGGAGTTTCTCAGGGAGTGAACTTCATACATGTTATCGGAGCAAGAGGAAACTGCCCGCAGACCAACGTGAAAGCCGCCAACGCGAGGAATGCCACCCACAAAGACCCATGAAGAGAGGACGCAAAACGCTGCCCACAGAGAGAGAGAGAGAGAGAGAGAGAGAGATTATCAAGTCTCTTCCCTCCACTCTCCCCCTTAGGTGAAGGATTGAAGAAGTGAGCATTTGTTTTTTAGTCCAAAAATTTGGTTGAGTGCCCATATGTGGGATAAAACGAGCTCTCCTACAGTCACATATGAGCTTCATGCTCAAGTACCATTTATTAGGAAGCATGTAAAATATATCATTTAAATTGAACAATTTATGATTGTCGAGGAGAAAGAGGGGGGGTTTGAGGCTACCCTTGGGGGAACAATTTTATATACATGTACTTTACTACTTTGGGATATGGACATGGGGTGAGGGCAATTGGAGTAGGTGAAGCACCTCTGAAGAATCCATTTTCAAGCTTTCAAAGTAGTTACTCCATGAAGATTTACATTTTACCCTTCCACATCGACATATCGATTTTCTCTGACTCGTTACAAAGCTACATTCCTAAGCTTAGCTGAACATCAAATAGTTTAGGTGGACCAAAATCCCTCTGCATCACTTCAGCAGATACTAGTCGATCACTTTCGGGCCTAGTTTTCAATCATTTGGTATCCGAATTGACTTATGTCACTTGGGTTGGCATCATAGCTTTCATTTGGAGCATAGTTGCACTCCAACGCATTGCGTAACGTCTGCAACATTTGCAATGCAATGGCATTGCATTGCGACGTACGCAACACGTTGCGTTGCAAGCAAATTTTTTTACCCTCTCCCTTGAGTCCGAAACGGGCTCGCATGGGAGGGTTTTTCAACTATTTTCCAAAATCCAAAAGTTCCGTAACCGGGAGCCCTCAGCCAAAAAAGGGGGGTGGGGGGGGGGGGGGGGGGGGGGAGAGAGAGAGAGAGAGAGAGAGAGAGAGAGAGAGAGAGAGAGAGATCCAAGGTGGTAAGGTTCGTAAGGTTCGGTGTATTCGGCTCGAGGGAAGAACCTTACCTTGGAGATAAGGTTCGTAAGATTCATCCATTTAATACATACATACATACATACATACATACATTCATTCATTCATACATACATACATACATACATACATACATACATACATACATACATACATACATACATACATACATACATACATACATTCATACATACATACATACATACATTCATACATACATACATACATACATACATACATACATACATACATTCATACATACATACATACATACATACATACATACATTCATACATACATACATACATACATACATACATACATCTAAAATCCATCCATCCATCCATCCATCCATCCATGCATGCATGCATACATACATACATACATACATACATACATACATACATATTGCATACATACATACATACATACATACATATTACTTACATACACACATACACACACACATCCATGCATACATACATACACACACACATACATACATACATACATACATACATACATACATACATACATACATACATACATACATACATACATACATACATACATACATACATACATACATACATACATACATACATACATACATACATACATATATATATATATATATATATATATATATATATATATATATATATATATAGAGAGAGAGAGAGAGAGAGAGAGGTGTGTGTATCATGGAAGAACTAAGAGCTCTTGAGTCTCAATGGTTGCCTTTACCCTTCCAAGTTAGAACTCCCCACTCTATGGAAAAGCCTCTCACGAATGCAAGAATGCACACAAATGCAAGAAAGTAAGCTGCCAAGCTGCTAAGGTGAACAAGAGGAGGCTATGAGCTGCACTTTGAATGGTTAATAGGCTGATAGTTATGCTCATAAAACACAAGACTAAGTGGCTCACTCAGTCCCAAAAATTTTCTGAAAACGAACCTTAAAAAATTTTAGGCAACGAACCTTACGAACCAGGTTCGAACCGAACCTTACGAACCATAAAATGAAGCTTATGGTTCCGGTTCGCGAACCAAATCAACCTTGGAGAGATCTGTGTGAGAGAGAGAGAGAGAGAGAGACTCACCATGCCTAAACCAAAGCAAAATTGTTGGAAGTACGTGTCTAGCCAAGGGAAGTTTGGATCGGGTGGGAGTGAGAGATGGACATGTAACCAATGTGATTACAAAGAGGGTGGTGGGGCAGATCGTATCAAAGCCCACCTTACGAAATTTAGTGGCTTGGGCATTGCAGCATGCATGCAGCCTATGCCAGTTTGGATCAGGTGGGAGTGAGAGATGGACATGTAACCTATGTGGTTACAAAGGGTGTAATGGGGAAGATCGTATCAAAGCCCACCTTGCCGAATTTAGTGGCTTGGGCATTGCAACATGCAAGCAGCCTATGCAAGCTGACATCAAGGATGAGCTCCTTGAGTGGGTAGCTCAAAGGGAAGCCAAAAAGTATCCACAAAGCTCTCGGCCCACCATCATACAGTGAGTTGGATATGTTAAAGCCTGCGAAGACCAGATTTGCTTACATGTGCATCATGATGGAGAGACTACTTTGGGTGGAGCAGGCTTTGATGCAGACAGTTGTATCTACAAAGTGGACTGCCTGGGAAGAACACACTTCCCCAGAGAAGATTTTGTACGAATTGCATGCTTGTCAGATTCATTTTGGAGGGATGTAGAGGCACTTGTGCATGCCATATATCCATTATATTTTATTCTTCGCATCATTGATATGGAGGGGAGTACATTGGGACTTGTCTATGAGTTCATGGATCCAGTTGGCGAGTCCCTTTCACGTTGCCCACATTTGACATTGGACAAGTATTTATTAAGTTATTACTTGTTACTTTGAATTTTTGACACTTAAAGCTCTTATTATCTTAAAAATTAGTCTCTAAAATTTTATAAGTTCTGTCTTTATAGGATTGAGCAGCCTAGGATTGAGCAGCTTAAGGCTGTGTGGAGGGATCGATGGGATTGGTTTCATCGCCCGATCCATGGGATGGCACACTTATTGCATCCCGTACGGAGATCTCAACACGCCATCGTGGATGAGGAAATCTTGAGTGCATGGAACACATATGTATATAGACTTTATATAGCTGATATAGAGTTGCGACTTCAATTGGAGAGAGAGCCCTTGGTATTCCAAAATGGTGGTGGCCATTTTGGAAAGGATACGGCTTGTTTGAGATCTGCTCAGATACCGCCAGTATCATGGTGGGAGTATACGATGCTAGTGCTCCTCAGTTGGTAAGTACTAAGTCAAAAGTCTTTAGTGTACTGTGTGACATGTGCTAAATACATATTATAATTTATATACTAGCTATTTTTTTAATTATGTTGTAATGCAGAGAGAGTTAGCTATTCGTATCCTTTCACAAGACTCCAGCGTAAGTCCTTGTGAAAGGAATTGGAGCACATGGGTCCTCTTCCATATAAAGAAGCAGAACATACTATCTACAATGCAGTTGGAGCGGCTAGTTTATTGCCACTGCAACTTGCATCTCTTGGAGATGCAACTAGTTTATTGCCACTGCAACTTGCATCCAGCGTAAGTCCTTGTGAAAGGAATTGGAGCACATGGGTCCTATTCCATATAAAGAAGCAGAACATACTATCTACAATGCAGTTGGAGCGGCTAGTTTATTGCCACTGCAACTTGCATCTCTTGGAGAGTGGAAGCACCTTACGAACCTTAAAATGAAGCTTATGGTTCCGGTTCGCGAACTGAATCAACCTTGGAGAGATCTGAGAGAGAGAGAGACTCATCATGCCTAAACCAAAGCAAAATTGTTGGAAGTACGTGTCTAGCCAAGGGAAGTTTGGATCGGGTGGGAGTGAGAGATGGACATGTAACCTATATGATTACAAAGGGGGTGTTGGGGCAGATCGTAAGCCCACCTTGCCAAATTTAGTGGCTTGGGCATTCCAGCATGCAAGCAACCTATGCCAATTTGGATCAGGTGGGAGTGAGAGATGGACATGTAACCTATGTGGTTACAAAGGGCGTAATGGGGAAGATCGTATCAAAGCCCACCTTGCCGAATTTAGTGGCTTGGGCATTGAAGCATGCAAGCAGCCTATGCAAGCTGACATCAAGGATGAGCTCCTTGAGTGGGTAGCTCAAAGGGAAGCCAAAAAGTATCCACAGAGCTCTCGGCCCACCATAATACAGTGAGTTTGATATGCTAAAGCCTGCGAAGACAAGATTTGCTTACATGTGCATGATGATGGAGAGACTACTTTGGGTGCAGCAAGCTTTGATGCAGACAGTTGTATCTACATAGTGGACTCCCTGGGAAGAACACACTTCCCCCAGAGAAGATTTTGTACAGATCGCATGCTTATCAGATTCATTTTGGAGGGATGTAGAGGCACTTGTGCATGCCATATATCCATTATATTTTATTCTTCGCATCATTGATACGGAGGAGAGTACATTGGGACTTGTCTATGAGTTCATGGCAAGGTAGGATCAAAACTCGAACCGTACACTTTTCCATACGTGTTGTACGTACGGTACGCGTACGGAAAGTACCGAACCGTACCATACGTGTTCAATATATTTTTAAATTTATGAATGATTTTCATATTTTTTGCCTCGATTTGACCATGGCCCGACTCCTTTTTGTCATAATTCATTGTTTAATGTTGATATTAGTGATTTAGATAAGTTGATTCTTGAATATGCAGCATATAATATCTGTATATTTTTGTCATTTATGAATTGTAAAATTATGGAACAACGTACCGAACCTCAAGAATCGGTTCGGATCTCGAACCGTATGCGAACCATACGTACCGAACCTAACGTACAGTTCCACCTTGGTTCATGGATTGAGTTGGCGAGTCCCTTTCACGTTGCCCACATTTGACATTGGACAAGTATTTATTAAGTTATTACTTGTTACTTTGAATTTTTGACACTTAAAGCTCTTCTTATCTTAAAAATTAGTCTCTAAAATTTTATAATTTCTTTGTTTATAGGATTGAGCAGCTTAAGGCTGTGTGGAGGGATCGCTGGGATTGGTTTCATCGCCCGATCCATGGGATGGCACACTTAATGCATCCATTATGGAGATCTCAACACGCCATCGTGGATGAGGAAATCTTGAGTGCATGGAACACATATGTATATAGACTTTATCTAGCTGATGTAGAGTTGCGAGTTCAATTGGAGAGAGAGCCCTTGGTATTCCAAAACGGTGGTGGCCATTTTGGAAAGGATACGGCTTGTTTGAGATCTTCTCAGATACCGCCAGTATCATGGTGGGAGATGTACGATGCTAGTGCTCCTCAGTTGGTAAGTACTAAGTCAAAAGTCTTTAGTGTATTGTGTGACATGTGCTAAATACGTATTATAATTTATATATTAATTATTTTTTTAATTATGTTGTAATGCAGAGAGAGTTAGCTATTCGTATCCTTTCACAAGACTCCAACGTAAGTCCTTGTGAAAGGAATTGGAGCACATGGGTCCTCTTCCATATAAAGAAGAGGAACAGACTTCTACAACGCAGTTGGAGCAGCTAGTTTATTGCCACTGCAACTTGCATCTCTTGGAGAGTGGTGGCCACACAGGAGATGTGAGGGAGGTCAACGTGGATACAGTAGATATAGAGAAAGCGAGGGATATTCCAGATATTCCTCCAGAAGATCTGGATTTATATACTATGTTGTACCATGAGTTGACCTTACCTCAGCATGATTCCAGATCATCACGCAGACGCAAAGGACCTCGCGGTAGTGGTGGCGCATCCACTAGCAGCAGACCACATAACACTACTACTAGGGGGGAGGAGGAGGAGGGGGATAGTGATGATTTGTCATCTGACACCATGTCAGAGTGACAGAGTTTGATTATTAACATTTGAGACTTTGACATTTCACATTTGACATTTGATATTTCATGATATGTATTTACTATTGTGATGATAGTGGACACTTATCACGACTCACTTGTGACTTTATATTTATCATTTGCCACTTATGATTTATGCCATGAGTCTTGACTCATATGATTTATCATTTGTCATAGTGATTCTCTATGTTTTCATTTTGATGTATCGACGATGATATGATCATGTGACATGTATGGTGCCAGGTGTTATGTTATGAATCATGATGTTTATTGTAATTTTTAAAAGTTAAAAACTAGAAAGTTAGGTGTTAAATGTTATGATCATTATGTTGTTACAATCTAGATGATGATGTTATGATTATTGATGTTAAACATTATAATTTATGATGTATCATGATTCATGTGACATGTTA
>CM035426.1:123769414-123846914 GCA_020310875.1 Ceratopteris richardii
AATATTCATGATTCACACTAATTTCTTTGAATTTATTTCAAAACCCTATATGACAACTGGAATCACTGTTTCCATGCCGGACCTTTTCTTAGAAAGAGCCTTTCTTTTTCCCAAGGGTGGAAATGGCTTTTCTTGTGACCACAACCATCAAGACTCAATCAAATTCACGTATCAATATGCTCTCACAAGTCTGCTTAATGTTCAGCTAGACCGCATGCCTCCAAAGTTTAGAGTGGATCCGACAAGCATTACACATTGTACACAGATAATAGATATCTGGAGCACAGTAAAATTCCACGACACAAGCTGAGCATAAAAAAATAGATGAGATGAATTGCGACTTAAGAAGCTTGACTACGTAGGAATTACAGTGCAGCACTTAAACAGTTCTAGTCATCCTCTCAAATACGAAACAATTAATTTAAATAAAGCGTTGAAAAATAAAAATCCCAAACATCCAATGGCACCCGCATTATGACTGCCATAGCACATGTGGATAGAATTAAGCATTGAAAGGAAAACGAAATAAAGCACTAATAGACTAATCGGTTTGTTCGTTTCGACCCAAAATATGGTATTACAACACACGCACACGCCCGACAAACTTGTAACAACAAGATACGAGATGACGCACTGTAAAATCCAATAATTCATTTGCTTGTTAACCAAAGTGATAGCCAAATGAACGCGTAACTTTTGAAACATTAGAAACAGGAACCAGCATAAGGAATCGGATACCTGCCTTGTTTCGAGATAATCGTGTGTGCCTACAAAACAGGAAGGCATTTGAGGCTCACAGTATGGAACACCTTCCATGTTCCATCACTATCGGTGGCCATCCTATTCCAATTTTTGTTTGGGCTCTTTTGCTTGAAAAAGGTATCGATATGACGGTTCTAATTCAGTAAAGCTGGTTGAATCCTGTGGCATATGGAACTCTCCAGTTGTAAAAGATCGTATCCCGAAGGCTGACGCTCTTCCCCTTATGGAATCAATATATAAATTCGCATTTGTAATGGCATTCAGCGATGTAGCCCATCCAAACTACATAATGTCATGGTCCGAAAATGTGCATATATCTGAAAGAGAGGAGCACCCGGAACAAAAGCGCCAAAGCGCTCTTCCCAGTAGATTATGTCATGACAATGCTACATTAGCTTATATCAAGCTGAACTGGTAGTCTCGCACAAAAAGCACTTCTCCTCGCATGTCCAAAAGATTAGAAACACTGCGGCGGCACATTTGAAGCTTTTCGAATATCTAATTGATGAAGGAGAGGAGAATGGGAGCCTCCGGATGCTAGAGGACCAAGGACGACGGGGTGAACGCGTCTCACCTTCGAAAGAATGTGCATAAGTAGACGAACAATGAAAACGACGAACAACTGTGATCTTCAAGCGAAAGGTTACCAGCTCAAGGTGCCACAGAGCGAGGAGATCATCGGGCGCTCTGTTGAGTGATGATCTATGCGAGCAATGCTAGACGTAAATTTCAGAGAGAGAGAGAGAGAAGGCAGAGAGAAGCTATGAAATGAGAGGTTGCTGTGTACGGGCCTTCTTGTTTGCAAGTGCTCCATGTGAAGACGTGGGAGTATAGGCGTATTCTATTTTGTTTGCAGAATAGTCGACTTGAAATTAGAACATAACACAAAAGAAACAACCATGTTGAAGAGGATGCATTCATCGCTTTCCCTTCGAACCCTCAAACAAGGGTTCGGAATGTTGACCTAATCGACGAAGAGAATGTTTTTTTAAATAAAGTTCGATCTTTCGGTCATCTCTTCGTAATAACAAGAAAAATTACTTGAAAGTATAATGTGAAGAGCATAATACGCCTCGATTGTCCAGGTCTTGTCTACATGTGTAATGGCTTAAGCTACTCAAACCAATTGTAACCAAGTTGTCTCCTTGTCTAGCCCCTATTTTGTGGGATACGTGGGGTCCACAGGCCCATTCACTTGTATAGTTGCAATTTTCAACGTTAAAGCTCGGGGGAGTAGGCTTCGGTTGAACCTCCATTTACATAATACCCATGGACTTAAATGCTACACAAGCATGAATAAAATCTTTAGCACCTACTAGGAATGAATAAATTTCGAAGGACCATTAAGGATAGAAATCAGAAAGGGATAATTCTAAGGTCATAATTCATGCATGTTAGGTTGTTTAGTTGGGCTTTCGGTTTCTTGAGGCAAGAGTGAGGGTTTAATCTCTCTCTAGGATATGATAGTTCTGGGCTCTAAGCCAATGTATTTTCTTCGATCAGCTTTGAACCAATTGCTTTCGGGTAATCCTTTTCAAGTGTCATCTTCGGGCAGTCTAACTCTTGCTTTGTAGAATACGGAAAGTCCCATGGGTACTATGCCCTTTCAGTTGTATAATTGTTCTTTCAAAATTCAAGCTATAAGGTGATTAGGCTTCAACCGAGCTTCTCTTTAAAATACAATTTTTTTTAATGAAGAATAAAAAAATTAAGGCCATACGAAAAAATTGGTTTGAACTAAACTCGACCCCATCATAGTGAGCATGGCCCTTGTCATTGTTGACATTGTTCATTGAGAGAACCTGAAGGCTAACCATTCCTCGGAGGGAGTTGTTTCAACATTTGTATGTATGTAGTAGAAACTTTCTCTCACATATGAACTAGCTTTTCATAAGCATCTAGTACGTGGAGGAAGTCTAGGCCCAACCTCTTTCCCATCAAAATCTTTTGAAAGGCACAACTTCACTTAAAAGAGGACAATGCGTCCAAGAAAGACTAATGAAAACTTAGTTATTGGACAATTTTGGCCCATTTCAAGAAGGAATTTCTTATGCAAAAACTAATAATGAAGACATTCCAATTCCTCTAGAAAATTGTTATGCGTGTGTCCTACTCTTATGACGCGGTGGAAAACGACAATAGCTTTTTCATGTACTCAAGTGTTTTCCTACGTTTGCATCAAATCCTCTTTTACATGTCATCTTTTTTGTGGAGCATGTTCATTGAATCTCTTTGCACCATTCTCATTCCAAAAGCTTTTTCTTCAAGCTCCGTCCACACACTTGTTTTTGCATGTTTGGTCTTTAGAGATCACCAAGGACGCAATAAAGGAGCTTCTACTTGGAGGAAAAGAAGAGAGGGATGTAGAGAAAGCGGCTTAGGAAAAAGATAGGGAGAGAGAGACTAACCTTCACATTCTATACACATGTGTTCCTATTGAGATTCATG
This sequence comes from Ceratopteris richardii, assembly GCA_020310875.1. Taxonomy (NCBI): domain Eukaryota; kingdom Viridiplantae; phylum Streptophyta; class Polypodiopsida; order Polypodiales; family Pteridaceae; genus Ceratopteris; species Ceratopteris richardii. The sequence goes on from CM035426.1 coordinate 123,772,625, forward strand.
CCACCCATTCGACCCATTTTATCCACCCAAAAGAGAAGCTCTCTCTTTTGTTTTTTAAGAAAGTTCGATCCAAGCTTACTTTTTCAAATAATTTGAATCAATAGAAATAACAATTGTACAAGTGAAGGTGGGCATAGTGTTGATATATTTCAATAGTGATATGTGTGAACACACTTAGGACCGTCGAGGTATTTTTTTCTCTCTTTAGGAGGTTTTTTCCACATCATATATATATATATATATATATATATATATATATATATATATATATATATATATATATATATATATATATATATATATATATATATATATATGTATATATATATATGCTTATAACCTTAAAAGGTTATTTATCTTTGTACATTGACTTGGTACTTCTATGTTGTGTTGTGCTCCAAGCTTCTTCTTCTTCCTTGTGTTGTTCGTGTGCTTCGGCATACCTCGAACTCCAACAATATTGAGATATCAAGCTCAACACATGATGATCCAGGATGAACATGTATCGATTTTTCATTTCTCTAACATGTATAGTGGTCACATTGGTATATGTCAAGGATACTTAATTAAGCTTTGTTAGATTTATCTACCAAGAGTGATGGCATATTTGTTCCTTGCCAAGTCACTCATTCACACACATTAGGATTTTCCTTATGTACACTAATTGTATTGTTGTTTTAGGTCATTCTTGTATATTTCTTTTATGTAATAGGAGAAGAAGAAGAAGAAGAAGATCATTCTTCCTTGCCTCAATATGTGTGTGTGCTCCTCTTTGAGTGTCATAGTGTGTGAGTGAGATCTCTTCCTTATCTCCCTCATGACATGGTATCAAAGCCAGTGTGTCTATAGAAAGCTCGTGGAGAAGGCCGATAGTGAAGAGTCTGTGAGAAGGCATGAAGAAAGCACGATTCACAAACGACCTCAATTTGCTATGAAAATTGGCATGAAGCTAGAAGGCATCAAAATATTTTCAAGAGTTATCGCTTTAGGATCATTCATTTTTCTTAGATTTCTATTTTAGAGCTATCTAGACCTCTGTTTCGAGCCCGCAAGGTAAAGCCAAGTCAGTTTGCAAAATTCTAACTTGCCTACTGTTTGAAAACACTCAAATATTCTAGATCTAGAATTTCAAGCGATTATGTGTACTATAGATACAAGAAAACTGTGTTTTTCTTAGATCAAACTATCACGTCATAGTGCAATAGTGTTCAAGTAGAAGTATTGTTTGTAGTATTTTTGTAGTGTTGTGAATTGCTGCAAAAATGGCAAACATGAATGGAATGAGTCAAGCCATAAGTTGGACAAGAACAACTTCCATGCTTGGAGATTCAGAATGATGATTTTTTTATGGGAAAAGGCTACTAGAAGTACATTGAAGGAGAGAACAAAAATGCATCTTAGTTATCGGAGAGGAATCGAACTGCAGACTAGTTAAGAGCATATGAGGAATGGAATCAAGGAGCACGAAAGGTAATGTATTGGCTATCTGTTAGCATACAGGATAGCATGATTGGGCACATACAAGATGCCAAGGCTCCAAAAGAGGCTTGGAATAGTTTGGTCACACTGTATGAGACCAGCACAAAGGCAAGGAGATTGCAACTCAAGAATGACGCATATATTGAAGAAAAAGGGCATGTCAATAAGTGACTACACACTCAAAATCAAAAGCATATGTGAGTCACTTGCATCTTTTGGCATGAATGTAGATGATGATGATAAGGTAAGTGTGTGTTCATGGTTTAGGAGCTGCATATAAGCATTTGAGAACATCTATTCAAACCAAGGAAAATATTTTGAATTTTGTTGATCTAGTGTCCATGTTGATTATGGAAGAAAAGAATCTTAGTGAGGACTTGAGCTCCCAAGGAAAACCTAGTTATGATCAGGTGTTCTACTTTAGGAGAGGAAGAGGTAGAGGTAGAGGCTTTGAAAGTGGAAGAGGACACAATAACCAAGACCAAGGTCAACAATAGAAGCGTCCAGGAGGTAAAGGATAGTTTCAAGGCAAGGGGAGTCAAAGAGGCCACAAAAATTTCCAAAGAAATGATTCAGGTAATGATAGCAAAGGATGTTGGAATTGTGGTAAACTTAAACACTTTGAACATGATTTCAGGTTGAAGAATTAAAATAATAGAAGGCAATAAAACAACTATGCATCCACAAGTGCATATGATTATGAGAAACTATTCACGGTACAACATCACATGATGAATACGATGTCTGTTGATGTTTCAAAATCGTATGGTAATGTTTGGTATGTTGATTCAGGTGCTTTAAATCACATGGCAAGTCATGCGGAAAGGTTTAATAGTTTGCAGAAATTGCCAGTTCCTAGATATGTTGAAATAGGTGATAACACATCACACCCTATCGAGCATACATGAAACATAGCACTGTCTATGGAGGAGGGGAAGGTAAAACATCTTGTTGATGTGTTGCATGTTACAAATGTAACAAAGAATCTAGTTTCTGTTGGACAAATGGTTGACTCAAGATTACAAGTCAGGTTCAATGTTGATGGGTTATATGTGGAAGAGTATAAACATGATGGAAGATTGGTTGCCAAAGGAAACAAAGTGGGTAGGACGTTCATCTTAAATGTGAAAATTCCTGAAATGAATGAAGCCATGTTTGCAAAAGGTGCAGGAGTTATTGCTAATATAGAGATCTGGCACAAAAGAATTGGACATGTAAACTTGCAGAGGGTGAAATTGATGCAGTCGAAGGAGATTTTCAATGGACTACCAAATTTTGAGGTTGCAAAGATGCAAAAGGTATGTGCAACATGTCAATTTGGTAAACACTCAAGAGCATCATTTTCGCACAACAAGCATGTTAGTGAGAATGTGTTAGAAATAGTACATACAGATGTTTGGGATCCTGCAAAGACCACATTTATGGGTGGTTGCAGGTTTTATGTTACTTTCATTGATGACCATATAGAAGAATATGCCTCATTGTTATTAGGCAGAAGTTGTGCATGTTGTTGTATACATCATGAACAAAAATACGACTGCTATTGTACATCAAGTTATACCTGAAGAAAAGTTCATAGGTAAAAAGCCAAACTTATCACATATGAAAGTTTTTGGTTGTATTGCATATGTACATATTCTAGATGAGTTGAGAACAAAGCTTGATCTGAAAGAAAAAAATGTATCTTCATTGGGTACTCCCTTGAGCAAAAGGGATATAAATGTTATAACCCACTCACATGACATGTGAAGGTAAGCAGCGATGTGATGTTTGATCAAATGTCAAGCTTCTATGCAGATGCCAAAGATGGAATTAATCTTTAACCAAATGACAAAGAAACTGTAGAAAAATCAAGTGCAGAGTCTCAAGTTTTGAGTGGAATAGATGTGTCACCAAGCAATAGTTCCAACTCAAATCCATGGAGTGGAAGATTGCATGGAAATATTAGTCCAACAAATTCATCAAATAAATCCAAGAAAGGTAAAGAAAAGCTTTTTGTTGGTAGTAAAACATCTACAGGTTTTGAAGAAATTGATGGAGATTCAAGTAGTTTAGAAAAGAGCCTTGATGAGGAACTTGGATTGCCCTTTGTGAAGACTCCAGAGGTAAGAAATGCATATGCAGATGATACATGGAGAAGTGACACTAGACCAAGACGATATGGGAGGATGCGGAATTCAATGCAATGATTGACGTATGATAGTTATATGGCTCGTCATTGTGCCTACATGACCAAGGTATGAACCTTCTTGTTTTGAACATGCAATTGGAAATGCATATTGTAAAAAAGCTATGGATGAGGAGATGGTTGCACTTTATGGAAATGAAACATGGAAGTTGGTTCCATTGCCGCAAGGAAAGAAACCCATAAGTTGTAAGTGGGTTTACAAGGTAAAGCACAATGTTGATGGTAGCATAAGGAGGTATAAAGCACGATTGGTAGCAAAAGCTGCGTAGACATATGGCATTGATTATGAGGAAACATTTAACCCTATAGCTAAAATGTCTACTGTTAGAGCACTTGTTGCATTAGCTACAACAAAAGGATGGACTTTGCATGTGATGGTTGTGAAGAATGCTTCGCTACATGGTAAGCTATAGGAAGAAGTATACATGGACCATCCAGAAGGATACGAAGATTAAAAGCACCCAAAATATGTTTGTAGGTTGCAAAAGACTTTGTACGGACTTAAACAAGCCCCTCGTGTGGCATGCAAGGATTGCTGACTACTTAACCACCATTGGAATTTCTATTTGTAATACATATCATTCATTATATGCAAGGAAGGGTGATGATGGCATCACAATTGTGGCTATTTATGTTGATGACTTGATTATAGGTGGTGATAATGAAGAAAGCATTAAAGAGGTAAAGCAACTCCTTATGCAAGACATGAAAGATCTTGATGTGCTACGCTATTTCTTGGGCATTGAGTTTATACATACAAAAATAGGTATATGGATGTCACAAAGGCAATATGCCTTGAGTATGTTGCAAAAGTATGGTATGGTTGATTGTACGTCAATTTCTATGCCATTATATTAGAATTTGAAGTTGGATACTACATCAGGTGAAGCATTGGAAAATGCTACTATGTACAGGAAAATTGTGGGAAGTTTGATATATCTCACAATAACAAGGCCTGATCTAAGCTACATTGTTGGACTTGAAAGTCATTTTATGCAAGTTCCCAGGAAGCCCCATTTAGATGCTTCGAGGTGCACCTTACATAATGTGAGCGTTACTTTGGATTATGCACTATTTTATGAAGTTGGCGTAGATTTGCAAATTCATGGATACACCGATGTAGATTGGGCTGGTGGTACTCCAGATAGGAGTTCTACTAGTGGCTTTCTATTCTCACTTGGAAGTGCAACCATTACATGGAGCAACAAGAAGCAACCCACTGTTTCTTTTTTGAGTATAGAGGTTGATTATAGAGGTGCTACAATGGGAGCATGTGAAGCATCCTGGTTCAAGATGTTACCTGCAGATTTAGGTGTGGAAGTGCAAAAGTTTATCACCATCTATTGTGATAATCTTAGCAGCACACAATTAGCATAGAAACGTGTTTTTCATGCTAGAACAAAGCATATCAAAGTGCATTATCATTTTATCAAGGAAAAGGTATTAGCAGGTGATATTAACCTTGTTTATGTGAGGACAGATGAGCAGGTTATTGATATTTTCATTAAAGCTGAGAAGTAGAAGAAGTTTCAGAAGATGCTTGGATTACAGGACATGATGTTGATCTTGAGGGGGAGTGTTGAGATATCAAGCTCAACTTGTGATGATCAAGGATGACACATATCACTTTTTCATTTCTCTGATATGTATAGTGGTCACAGTAGTATATGTCTGGGATACTTCATTGAAATTTACTAGATTTATCTATCGAGAGTTATGGCACGTTTGTTTCTTTCCAACTCACTCATTCGGGGACATTAGGATTCTGCTTAGGTCATATTCTTTATATATTGCACTACTTGTATTATTGTTTTAGGTCATTCTTGTATATTTCTTTTATGTAATAGAAGAAGAAGAAGATCATTCTTCCTTGCTGCAATCTTTGTGTGTTCCTCTTTGAGTGTGAGAGTGTGTGAGTGAGCTCTCTTCCTTATCTCCTTCCTCGTGACAAACAATTGGTATCAAATCAGGTCACCACTTCATCCAAGGTGTCATTGACACCCCTTTGTTCAAAGTCTCAAAATTGCATGAAATTTGGTGAGTATACTTAGGGTGATTAGAAAATTTTTATTTGAGCTAATTTTGGCCTCCGAACGCACTATCCGAGTGATTGTGCAAGCGATTTCATCCTTATTCCAAATATATATGCAAGTTTCGACTAGCCAGTAGAAGCGCCTCAAAGTCTACAACAAGTTAAGCAGAGCTCAATAGGGTGTTTCTGTTCAACTTTTCGAGATACAGGCATTTTTCAGCATTAGGGTATTTACTCAGTGGCCATAGGTAAAAGCAATGATCCATTCTGTATGTTGGTTGTTGAGGATGGATTGGATGGTACTAATTACCCATTATTGGCATATATGATGTGTCATGTATTCATAGCAAAAGGGTTGTGGACTAGGGTGCAAGGTGTTCAAAATGTCCTACTACACCTGCAAATATAGTTATTGAAGGTGATACAAATCATGTTGAAGATGAAGATCTCCAAATTTGTGTTAATGTTGCAATTCCTATTGCACATACTATAGAGAAAATTTGTTGGGATGGCAGAGATGCTCCTCCACATGCATTGATAGATATGTCTATCAAACATTCCATTATCCCTCACATACTCTTGCAAAATAGGAAAGGATGCTTGGAATACACTTACCACTTTCTACCAAGAAAGAAATGAGGCTTGCGTTCTTTACCTCCAAAAACAGTTGGAGAGTGAGCATATGAATGAAGGAGATTCTATGGCCAATTTCTTGACAAAGATCAAATATTTGCAGGAGCCATTAATTTTTGCTAGTGAAGTCTTACCAGATAGTTCACTTATGCAGACTATTCTTAACGGTCTTCTAGATTCATATAAGAGTTTTGCTTCTACTCTTTGACTGATGATGAAAGACAATCCAAATGTCTTAACATTCAAGGAGTTGGTCTCTCATCTACTAGTAAGCCGAAAAAATCTGCTAGTTTTGCACAATCGAAGAGGGAAGACAAAGATAAGAAGAAAATAGAAAAGCATAAATGGTCTTGCAAATATTGTAAGGCAAATGATCATGTCATAAAGAGTTGTCCTAAACTGGCTGCAAAAGAAGCAAAGAACAACGAGGCTAAAATGGTAGTTGCAAAGGCCTCTATACTTAAAAATCAATCTGCTAATCTTGTTTAGAATGAAGAATATGCATTTACTATTGTTTGTAGCTATGACCCATCTTCTCATTAGAAGTGTATGTATGCAATAGACTTAGATGTTTGGTACTTTGATAGTGAGGCAACCAAACATATTACCTTGTAGTGTAGTTTCTTCAGTTCACTTGAGTCTGCTCCTACAAGGAATACTATCACATATGCTAACAACTCCTCTTATCCTATAATGGGAGTTGGTAAGATCATTTTGACTTTTGTTGATGGTAGTTCTTTCACATTGTCACATATTTTGTATGTGCTAAGGATCAAGAAAATCTATTGTCAGTTTTAGCATTAGCCAAGTTTGGCTGGTTGTCAAATTTGTTGATCACAAATGCACAATTCATGATCTCTCAAATGGTGGTGTTATCATTGCTTCTTCCATTTTATGTCATGGACTGTATGAGATCATATACTACACAAAATCAATGAATGATTCAACATGTGCAATTCAAGATTCTCAAGCTATCTCATATGCAAATCTTTGGCATGCACGCTTTGCTCATCTAAATTCTACTAGTTTGCAATGCTTGCAAAAATCTGAAATGGTGTCCTCTTCACCCAAACTTGAGGTGCCTTGTAAATATGTCTGTTAAGGCTATATTTTGGGCAAAATGTAGCATTACACCTTCCCAATAGATGGTTCAATTCGAGCTACCCAAAAGATGCTTGTGGTCCTATGTAGACACCTTCTTTTGGGAACTACCTTTACTTTGTGAATTATATTGATTATTTCTCCAAGCATGCATGGGTGTATCCATTGAAAGAAAAGTCCAAATTTCAAACATTTTTTGGTTATGGCTGAAAATATTTCATCATGTCAATTGGGCACCCTCCATTCTAATCAAGGAGGGAATACATGTCTTTTGTTTTTAATGCATTTTTGGCTAATCGTGGGATAAAACATCAGTGTATGGTGCCATATACATTTCAACAAAATGAAGTTGTTGAAAGAAAGAACAAGTTTCTCATGGAGATGGCGAGGTGTATCGTCAAGCATTAAATTTTACCACATAGCTTCTCACTTGAGGTCGTTATGTGTGCAACATATGTACTTAACATGTGTTCTACCAAAGCACTGCAATCTACCATTCTACATGGGGTTTGGCATGGTCACAAGCCATTTGTTGCTCATCTTCATGCCTTTGGTTGTCTACCATATGCTTTAGTGCCTAAACAATAACATAGGCAATTGGATGAAAAAGCAATAAACTGTACTTTTTTTAGGTACAATTCTAAAAGTGAAGGCTATTATTTGTATCATCCATAGATTAAACACATTTTGGTTAGTTGTGATGTTGTTTCTATGGAAGATGCAATTCAATCACTACTTTCATGTACCAAGGAGACACCGGTTAACTCGAAGGATGTGTATGATACTTTGCTACCTCTTTTTAAAAGTGGAGAAGCAAATGCTGGTCCAAATGATGCAATTTCTCATCTCTACAGGTTCCACATGATGATGCACATCATTCCATTTTTGGTGTAGATTTACATGATCCACTTGTCATGAGAGGGCTAACATCAAAGGGGCTAAAACTATGCGTAAATGGTTGGTGAAAACTTTAAGAGACAATCGTAAATCTACATCAGGGTACATTTTTCATTTTGTTGGAGGTGCTATCTCTTGGAGATCTCGTCTTCAAGAATGTACATTTGTTTCCACCACAGAAGCAGAGTATGTTGTAGCAAGTGAGTATGTAAGGAAGCATTGTGGCTCTCTCGTCTTGCTTTTGATATGGGTTTACCTCAGCACGTACCTCGTTTGCTCAGTGACAGTCAGAGTGCCATTGCTTTGGCTAAGGATCCGGTCTATCATGCAAACAGCAAGCACATTGAGGTGAGGTATCACTTCATTAAAAATTTCTTAGCCACTAAGCGCATTATTCTTGAAAAGATTCATATTCGAGATAATGTTGTAGATGCTTTGACTAAAGATGTACCACATGATTGACATTGTTGTCACTTGATGGGGGTTACTTGATTCATGATCTTACACAGTCACTTGTATACTGTGTAACATGCTCATCAGGTGGAAGGTATAGTTTGTATACTTATGCTAAGGTATTCTTTATCATTCTTATTTTTTCTCCCATAGTTACTTTGGCCATATAGCCTTCCGTAGGAGATTGTTATCGTTAGTGTCCATGTGAAAGGCCAAATGGCCATCGGACACTTCTTTGTATATGTTCTTGAATAAAACATATAGTGGCCTAGTCAGTCACAGACTGTAAGTTCGACGGCATTTGTGAAACCTAAGAAGTCTGTCTTCATGCTTCCTGTGTATTATGTTTTTCTGCATATTCTCCAGCCTCTGTGCGGAGTACTGTGTGCGGCCTTAGGAGCTCGGTTTTCTACTCCAAGGATATTGTCGTGGAGCTCTCGAGAAGGAGAGCACACCGTGGTGCATCGCCATTGAATTACTTCAGTTTGGGCATTTGACACGATGCATGATAAAAAAGTGAATTCTTCCAAGACTTGTGAGTAAGAGGTAAAAGTGTCAAAATTTGTAGGAGAAGCCACTCTAAGGCCATGCAAATGTCAAGAACACTTAGAGGAAGGCCCAAATGTGGGTAGATAACTTGCCAAAAATAACTCAATCTGCCACCAATCATGCGTGCAATTGATGTCAACAATTATTGATCTGATCAGCAAGGCCACTCATCTTGGCCATCTAGAGTCTAAATAAGAAGTTTTGGCATGTGTATCTCCAATGTCTATCTCTAGAGTTTCATATACATTACCTCTCTGTCTATCGAGAGATACTCATTATGGATTTGTTGTGACTCTGTGGTGATTATACAGAGTCTGGGCTACTTATCCATGTGGCAGATAGTCTGTTTATGTATTTTGGAAGTATTTGACTGGTTTTGTTTCAAGCGTGGAATTATTGTGATGCTTTAAGCAAATGTGTAGTTGCTTTTGAAGGCTCACTATTGTCTCCGGATGCATATTGGCCCCTTATGTAATGTTCTCAAGCTTTTGCTTGGGATTAATCATCAATAGCATTCTTGAATTAGTGTTATTAAAGTTGCATAGAGTCTATGAAGTGTGATTGTTGTTGCGACCTTGGGGTCGATCACACTGTTGGATTGTTATCTACTTGTGTTCGCAATGGAAAGAGAGTCCTACTAGTGAGAGGACTCAACAAGTAACCTTAGAGGTATGCAAGTAGCAATAAGGAGCTAGTGTGAGATTACTTAGGTGTGTGTATCATCCCATTTTGACGTACTCCTTAATCTTTTGTGATTCCGTTGGAACCATTTTGAATCATCAAGATCTTGTAATCTTCTCATCCTTGTTCTCTTCATTTGAAAAGTGTCTCTTCACACAACCATGTTATAGGGTAGACTTCCCTAAGGAGAACCTCCCTTGAGTAGAAAACATCTCGAAAACTGTGTCTACTCCTTTTCTTAAAAGAGGTCGGAGGTCTCACTTCTATAGTTTGGCATGCCTGGTGAGAAGAGCCGATTAAACCTCTCTTCTACAATTGAGCAGGATGTCACTTCTACACATACCTTTGGTGAAGAAATTTATCCGCAGTTCGGTGGGACCTCTCTTCTACAGTTGAGCACTCCCGCTTTACTTCTACACATACCCTTGGTGAAGAAACTTATCCGCAGTTCGGGCTCTCTGTAGACAAATCACTGAATGATAGAATGTTATATGCCGAAGAGATTGAGTTCACATATTACCAATGACTTTTCACTTCCGTTAGACAACGTGGGGACATGAACAGTTTCAAACTACTAGTAATAACTTTGAAAGCCTGCTGCGTCTAAGGAAACGCCTGTTATACATTCTACGTCGTGCATCAAGAAAGGATCCACATTGAAATACCATAGAGGATGCCATCAGGACTAACTGCTATCAGTGATACGGCTTGGATATATCTGCTTAATCTTTCCTATGCTGATGAAGTCAGAAGGTTATCTGTGAAGTCGGCGATTTAGTTTGAGCACATCTCCATTGTCTTATGTTTGGGTCCATGCCCTTTGTCTTATGTATGCTCCTGAAATCAGAAGGCTTCACTCCAAGCACCTGGGAATCTCTTTCAACCACAACGATACATCTGTTTCAGAAGGTTATCTGTGAAGTCGGCGATTTAGTTTGAGCACATCTCCTTTGTCTGTGACAGCTACCTGATGAAGTCAGAAGGCTATCTGTGAAGTCGGCGATTTAGTTTGAGCACATCTCCTTTGTCTGTGAAGGTTACCATGTTCTTTGTCTTATGTATGCTACTGAAATAAGAAGGCTGTCTGAACCTCCCAGATGTGTCACCACAAGTGCGCTTCACTCCAAGCGCCTGGAAATGTCTTTCAACCACAACCATCCATCTTGTTTCAGAATCTCAGGCCACAGAACTCGCTCATCGCAGAAAGGACAAAAATTAATCCTCCATCAATGCCTTGACCGCAACTCTTGTGGATTGGACAGTCTCACCTGTCATTGGCCAAGTATGTAGGCGAAGTTACACTTTGATTGATAGGAGACGTATCGAATAGCGGAATTACTGGCAGATTGTGCTGAAGCAGGAGTAGCGGTCCGTTGCCGTATCCAAATGGCAGAAATAAAGTTGCCATATGCACTGAGCTTCATCTATTACTGTATAGGTTTCATACAATCATCAATGACAGATTGTGCTGAAGCCGGAGTAGCGGTCCGTTGCCGTATCCAAATGGCAGGTAAGAATGGAGCCTACCTGAATAGGTTTCATACAATCATCACTGTATTTCGACGATTGGTAGACGCAGTCTTCTGTATCTGAGCGAGTCTGATCAAGTCCATAGCCAGTGACCCGGAATATATTAAACTGATACTAGAGCAGATATTTTTCAAATCTCTCATATATGCTATAGTTCAGCCTAAGCATCTAACCCCGACCGTTCCGGATTCTTGTAGGCTGGCCATTAATAACCGAATTCAACATGGCAAACAGTTGAAGTGATCCTCAAATCGGAGCCAGAAACGCACAAGTTGATAGCGATTCTGCGCAATGGGGAAGTAACGATGCCTAATATCTGAGACACGGCTGCGTGACAGCAAGAAGGCCGAGGGGCAACCTCTGAAACGCTCTCGTGATCATGCGGCTAACGTGGAACAGTTCTTCTTCAAGTCTTTTGACAAGGGATATAAACGTCGAGCTGTAAACATGTAAGAAATTTTCCGTTCCTAAAATTTCTTGCTGCTTGGAAAGGTGCTTTATATTTTGAGGGTTTCTTAGCTCTTGCGCACACTAAACTTGGAGGACATGATGTGTGTAATGACAATTGTTGAGCTGTCTATTTGCTATCTCTAACTACATTAAGCTCGGTGGATCATATTTTAAGCCTTGGGCCATCCATTTCTTGACATTGGGGGATCAAAACTACTTGAAAAGAGAGATATTTAATGAGAAAGAAATTGAAAGTATACGGAAAATATGATTTTTTAACTACATTTCGCGCATGTACCATGGAAAAATGGAATATTTCCACCCTTGCTATTTCAGTACACGCCTTTCTAGGTCTACTTGATCTTAAGTCACTTCTAGATGACTTTGTTAATATTCATCCTCATAAATCTTCTACACATTCATGGTGATATCTATACCCAATTTAGCGTTTTTTTTGTCCTTTATTACTAGCTACCTCCTTTTGTTTGTCGCTCTATTATGCAATCGTCATGTATTTTTTAACACCTTTGAGGTCCATTTTGGGATAGAGAGAGAGAAAGAGATAGAGAGAGCGAGAGAAAGAGAGAGATAGTGAGAGAGAGAGAGAGAGAAAGAGAGAGAGAGAGAAAGAGATAGAGAGAGCGAGAGAAAGAGAAAGAGATAAAGAGAGAGAGAAAGAGCTAGAGAGAAAGAGATAGAGACAGAGAGAGAAAGAGAAAGAGATAGAGAGAGAGAATTGTATTTGATTATCACCAAACTATAGACAAAATTTTCCACTCTTAAAGCAGCGAACTACTATACATGATTGGAAGCAACATTTGATTGTGTTTGAAGAGCAAGAACAATATAAAGGACCAAAAGAAGCATGAAAGCCCCACATTGGATCAAATTTTCTCTGATCGATTTTCAGCTCATTATTGTTTCTAGTCCCTAGGACCTTTTTCCCCTTGTATGAATCTTCCCCTAAAAGGTAACAAATTATTTCCTTTTATCTACTTATAACTAGGACATTTTTATATGATTGGCCTTTGTTGGCATAGTGCCGAAGGTGTGTTTTTACCCATGTTCTCTTCTTTGTATGTGTGTTTTGAGCTTATTTCTTGCATATTTGGGTACACCGTTATGAGAGAAGAAGGAAGATGAACTTCTTTGAAGCATGCTACATCTTTGTATGCACTACAATTATGCATGGTTGATCTCCATGCAATTAGTCGAGTAGCTCATGGATTGAAAAATTAGGTGTTGTTTGCAGTTAAGGACCATTTATACTTCATTTCCAGATGCACTTGGTGTTGATTTAAGGATCTATCTAAGTGTATGCAACACTTTTTTCCACTATTTTTAAGGATGACCACCTATTCTCGGTTTACTAAATTATGGTAAGAAATGATGTAGTAGAAACTCTATGGTTTAGTACGTGGGTTAGTACGTTGCTTTTTTCCTCTAATGAACTTCTTTTGGTCGTGCTTAAAAATTCTTTGTAAGGGAAGAGAAGATGAATTTGTTTTTCTCTAGAAAACCTTTTTCACGTGTTGATATATTTAAGTGATGTTTATGAACACACTTAAGACGATCATGAAACTTTTTCAAAAGTGATGTGTATGAACACACTTAACAATATCATGGCAACTTTTCCCTCTTTAGGAGGTTTTCTTCCCTCCGCTTGTATGTATGCCCATAACCCTAATGAGCTACTTATCTTTGTATATTCACTCAATAATACACTGAGTGTTGTGCTTCAAGCTTCCTCTTTTTCCTTGCATTGTTTGTCTTCTTTTGAAGTCCTCAAAATCCAACAATTGGTATCAGAGTAGGTTGCCACTTTCTATGGGCAATGTCAATGTTCTTTCGATCACAGTCTTAGAATTGAACAAAATTTGTTGAACATAATTGGGCTTATTAGTAATTTCATTTTTTTTTGCTTTGTGATGTCAAAATTTTAATTTGAGCTTTTTTTAACCTTCCAATATATTATTATAGTGACGATGCAATCAATTTCATCCTTCTGTGCCAAAGTTATATATATAGTTTTGGTTCCTTAATACAAGTGGCTTGAAGTTTACCATAGGTCTAGTGCATCTCAATTGGGTATTTCTATTCTGCTTCTTGAGAAACAATCTTTTTTTTTTGCATTACATATAGTCACTAGCCATGGTTGAAAGCAATAATGTACTTTGTGTTAGTATATGGACAATGTCTACCCCTCATGATTGTATTTACTAATGCACATTTTCTAAGGCCCCCATTATGAGTAGAAAGCCAAGTGTGCATTACCCAATTGATGGGAATCCCAACTTGCATGTTGGATGAAGGCCAAATCGAACCACCTAAGGTATTTGTAAAGAAAGGGAGTTACCATGGTCATCAATTGTGGGGTCTGGGGTGGCGTGGAGCAACCTCGACTAGGGTCCAAGGGGACCAGTGGTCCCCCTTGCTCAGAAGGTCCTAGGAAGCAGTGGGCCCCTTGGTGGGGGTCTAAGGAGAGCACCCTAGTGCGATGGCAAAGGGAATGTTCCATGGCATATTCCTTGTCAAAGTAAGAAATCATTCATATTTGTTAGGTCAGTTCAACCGGCCTAACCTGCGTATGGGGATTACACGAGTGGTTGCCGCCCATGTTCTACCATGCATGTATAGCCATATGCAGAAGGCTACATCTCTCCATTAGCCTATATGTACATGACTTTTGCACTACCCCAAATATCGAATCAAGCCAATATACCTCTACCTTGTAATATAAATCTAGAGTTTTCTAGATCACCATTTAGGCTCTACCTTGAGAGCACATGGGTGGAGTACTTGTTGTTAGTAGCATTGTTTTGAAATTTTACTATATCTGTTATCTTCTCTACTACTTCTCGTGTGTTCTCTTGCATAACTACTTTCTTACATGGTATGAGATCTGTTAGGTTTTTATCAGTAGAGAGGAATAAATTTTGAACTTGCAAGTAGATTGTTTGTTACCATCATACTGCATGAGTGATGGCTTCATCTTCTAGTATTGATGCATCTACTAATATTATTACTGCACCAATTCGCATTTGCTCACCCGCATTCACTGAAGAAAAGCTTGATGGAACAAATTACACAATCTGGAGGTTCAAAATTTCTACACTTTTGGAATCCTATGAGTTGTTGGATAATGTCATGGGGCCAATAGGGCATGATCTAGGGCCAATTATGATGGAAGATCCACCAAATCCTCGAGTGAAAATCTAGCTTGATCTAGATATTCTTTGATCTTGGAAGGGGAGGAATGCAAATGCATTATGTGCCACTATTACAGTGTAAGTGATTCTGCGGTTACTCTAGCTCAACAGACCACTAAAGCACATGAATCTTGGGGCATATTGGCTTGCCATTATGAGACCAAGAATCACACTTGCATTAAAAACCTTGAGAATATGTTAGCTAGTGAGAAGCACTCTGATTCAGAGAAGGCTGAAGACTTCATCAAGCTAATCAAACGTTTACAAGATCAATTGGTTGCTACAGGTGTTTTGATAAGACCTAAAGAACTATCTTGTAGGTGTGTTCAAATTCTTCTTGTAAAATATGATGGGCTCCTAATTGCCCTTAAAACTCACGTTAGACCTTCATCTCTTACATTTGAAGAGTTTTTTGCAATGCTTTTAGAAGAAGAAATGCATTTGAAGAATAGGCAAGGTTCAAACGATGCAACATTTTTAGCAAATGCAAAGGATAGAGGCTCTTCTGATAGTTCAAAGAAGAAGCCAAAGAAGAAGGAGTGTTCAGAAAGATGGATGGACACCTCAAGAAATGAGTCGGTATTGCTAATCCCTACTTTGTACTAGCCCTATTTTACTTCAAAGTTGAGTTGTAGGCCCTTTTAGCTTTTCAATGACACTAAATAAGTGCCTATGTACTTTGGAGATGATCCTTCAAACATATTGATCAAAATAGATAAGTTTGCAACTAGCTTATGATTAAAAAAGTTACTATTTTGGTCTTGATACCGGCTAGAAGTTTTGCTCAGTACTCTCAATACAGTGGCAGTTAGAAAACTTCTTCTGAGGGTATCTAGTTAGCTTAGAGAGCTAATGATTCCAAGTGGAATCACTTAAAATGATAGAATATACTCCAAGCAATCACTTTAACAAGTAGAAGCTTACCCCCGATATTTTAGGAACTCTCTAGAGAATGACCAGTGACCACTTCGAGACAATTTTCTCCCAATTGGCTGAATGAAACTTCTTCAAACTTTGACAACTTGTAATAGACTTTGAGCTTGTTCCAGTGAGCTATAGAACATTGAAAATCGTGGAGAGATCACTGAGATATGAGCAAGATAACTACACTATTCTGAGTGACAATGACAACGATGAATATAGATGTAATCATCAATTGTAATGTGTTATGTAGCAATGTTGTACATGATCATTGACATGACCCAATCATAGTGATAGGAGTAGGCGATAGTGTGAGCCTCTCAATTACATCAAATGATCAACACTAAGATGAGTAATGGGGGGGGACATGGCCGCAAAATTACAATCCCTTTTTATAAATGCTTTGCCTCCAAGTTTGAATTCAAATTCAAACTTTGCTTTACCTAAAATTTCTCCTCTAAGTTAGGAGATATTCCACCAAAAAGGTGTTCGTAGCTTTATCTCTTCCTAACTCCACGAGTTTGGTGCTGTTACAAGATTCCTTCTAAGTTAAGTGACTTTTACAAAGGTTAATGGTGAAAACCATAAGCAATGGTTCATGTGGTTCTTCAAACAATTTCACATAGCTTCTTCCAATGCTTAGCCAAGTGTGAAGGCTTGGCATTTGCACCAACAGCTCCCCCTCAAGCCAAACATCTTGGCTTGGTCTTCTTCTTCAATCCTCTTGAATGTCCTGCAATCCAATCATAGCTTTAAACCTGCAAAGTTTAGTACCATTAAGTGCTTTGGTTAATAAGTCAATGCAAGTTGAATCTCCTTGCTCAATAGCTTCTCTCTCACATAATGATAGTGAACCTCTATATGCTTGGTTCTTGCATGATAGATAGGATTTGCTGCAAGATGTAGAGAACTAATATTGTCACCAAAGATCATTGGTGAGTTAGAATGTATTCCCAAATCTGAATATATCAATCTGATCCATATGGTTTCTTGAGTAGCATTGGCTATTCCTCTATATTCTTCCTCTGTTGAGGATAAAGCAACAGTAGGTTGCTTCTTGGAAGACCATGAAATGGGCTTATCACCTGCAAATGAAAGATAACCTGATGTACTCCTCCTGTCATCCTTACAACTTGCCCAATCTGCATCTGAGTATATCTTGATGTCCAAATCTGAAGTTTAAGGAAAATATAAACCTTGATTTTGAGTACCCTTGAGATACTTCAAAATCCTTTTTGTTGCTTCTAAGTGAGGTGTTCTAGGTTTGTGCATAAATTGACTTAAGACACTTACTCCATAAGCAATATCAATCCTCATCAATGTTGCATAGTTTAAACTTCCAACTATGCTTTGGTATCCTGCAGTATTTACAAGTACGTCACCTTCATGAGCACTTAATTTTTGGTTTACCTCCATAGGAGTGCTAGCTACCTTGGCATCCTCCAAGTGAAACTTCTTCAACATGTCCTTCACATACTTTCTTTGAGCAATATAAATTCGAGAATTGGTATAGACTAATTCAAGTCCAAGAAAATACTTTAGTGACCCTAGATAACTAATTTTGAACTCTTGCATCATTTGATTCTTGATCTGCTTGATGCCATTGGCATTACTACCTATAAGTATGACATCATCAACATACACACATAGGTATATCACCTCTGAATTACTTCTGTTGACAAACAAAGAAGTATCTGCTTTGCTCATGATGAATCCTTGATCTTGGAGATAGGTAGTCAACCTATGATTCCATGCCCTAGGTGCCTGCTTCAATCCATAAAGTGCTTTGTTTAGTTTGCACACATATGTTATCTTGCTTGAGTCCTCATAACTAGGAGGTTGAGCCATGTAAACCTCCTCTGAAATCCAGCTATTAAGAAAATCATTTTTTACATCCAATTGGTACATATTCCAATTTCTTGATGCAGCCACACTTACCAATACCCTGATGGTTGGCATTTTGGCCACAGGTGAGAATGTCTCTTCATAATCAACTCCTTGGGTTTGTGCAAAGCCCTTGGCCACAAGTCTAGCTTTATACCTGTTTATTGATCCATCTGAATTTCTCTTGTTTTTGTAAATCCATCTAGAACCAATTACCTTCATAAACTCCTTCTTTGACACTAGCTCCCAAGTGTCATTCTCCTTGAGTGCTTCTATTTCTTCATCCATAGCTTCCTTCCATTCTTCCTTGGTCTTTGCTTCTTCAAATGAGGTAGGTTCCTCACATGATAAATCCTTAGCAAGATAAACATAATGCTTAGTTACTAAAGAAGTGTCATACCCATGTCTGATTGGCTTCTTGCTTTCCCTTTGTGATCTTTTGATTGCTTGGTTGGATGATCAGGTATGTCCTCCAACTTCTTCATCTTGACCTTGCCCTTTGATTTCCATGCTTTAAATTCTTCTAGGTTGATGCTGTCCTCATCATCTGACTTGATGTCTTCAATCTGGTTTGGCTCTTCCTTGGTTAGGCTTGGAAACTCCTCTTCCAAGTCATAAGGCAACTTTACTTTTTTGCATTCACTTCAAACCAAGAATCATTCTCATAAAAGACAACATCTCTACTGACCGTAAAACCTTTGTTGGATGGATTATAGAACCTGTACCCTTTCTGATTTAAATCATACCCTATGAAGATGCACTTTTCTGCCTTACGGTCTAGCTTACCTCTGATTTGAGATGGGATATGCACATATGCAACACATCCAAAGATCTTGCAATGGTCAAGTGATGTCTTTCTACCATGCCATGCTTCATATGGGGGGTCATCCCTTCAAGTGATTTAGATGGCAACCTGTTAACAAGATAAGTGGTAGTAGATATACTTTCTGCCCACAAATAGTTAGGTAACCTTTTCTCATTTAGCATTGACCTAGCTGTTTCAACAATCAACCTATTTCTCCTTTCTATCACCCCATTTTGCTCAAGGGTATACCTTGTTGTGATTTCCCTTTTGATTCCTCTATCCTGCAAGAATGCATCAAATTCATTTGAGAAGTAATCACCTCCTCCATCTTACCTTAGTCTCTTTAGGCTTCTTCTTGTTTGGTTTTCCACAAGTGCAAGATACTTCTTAAAGCAATTGAATACTTCATCTTTGTGCTTCATAAAATACAAGATAGTCCACCTATTGAAATCATCGATGAAAGATGCATAATACCTTGATATAGAAATTGATGGATCCTTACTTGGTCCCCACACATCTGTGTAGACGAGCTCCAAATAATCCTCATGCATGTAGCCTTTCTTTGAGAAGGGTAACCTGTGAGATTTTCCAAACTGACATGCACCACATTTGTAGATCATGTGTTGCTTGGATACATTAGGTATCCCAAGCACACATTGATCTCTACATATTTGCTTTAAGGTTCTCTCACCAATATGCCCTAATATTTTATGCCAAATCTCAAGCTCTAACAATGTTTGACCTTTGTAATTATAAAGTTATTCCTTGTATCTTCAAGTTCAAATGTAAATAGTCTACCTGTCTTTTCTCCCTTGTCTATTCTCTTGAATCCATGTTGGGGATCCTCCACAAATTCTTCATATTTGTTGAACCTAACCTACAAACCCTTTTCCATAATCTCTCCAACACTCATCAAGTTCTTGGTAATTGTAGGTACATATAGAACCCTGCTCAATAGATTTCTATTCCCATCAAAGGTTTTAACATTTCCTACATTGACCACTGAATGCTTGGTGTCATCACCTGTTTGCACTTGGTGCTTTCCCTTGGGTTCCTCAAGATCAGAGAGAAGAGCTACATTGCCTGCCACATGGTTTGAACATCCTGAGTCAATGTAGAAGAGATGGTCATCATTCATACCTTGCTTTGAAGTCATGTTCATAATGAGAAGGGAATCCTCTTGATCTTCTGTGTAATTGTTGTAGTCTTTCCTTGACTTGTAGCCTCCTTGGTAGTTGTTATTGTAATTGTTGTTGTAACCTTGATGATGGTTGAACCTTCCTCTTGATTGTGTGTAGCTATCTTTTGGAGACCTCTACCTCTCTGATTCTTGAAGTTCCTGTAACACTCATCTATGGTGTGATTTGATAAGCCACAAATATTACATGGGGAAGAGTTGAAAGGTCTCCCCCTACCTTGCTTACCTCCTCTGCCCCTGCCTCTTGAGTTCCTACCTCTTCCTACATAGTTAACTTGAGAAGTAGTACCTTGATCTTCACTCTTTTTGCCTTTTCCTTTCTCTTTAGACTTGCCTTTATCTGTGTATAGAGCAGAAGAATTGTTACCTCTTGATGAATCTCCATTTTTATTGAGCTTGGCTTCATGGGTAAAGAGTTTCCCCATGAGTGTGGTAAGATCTAGAATCTGCATGTCCATGTATAAGTCCATACCAGTTGTGAAGCTCTCCCATTTGTCATCTACCTTGATACCATTTATCACTTGTCTCACTATTTGCTCCTCTTCAATCTCCTCTCCTATGCTTGCCAATTGGTCAGCCACATCCTTGACTTTGTTCACATATTCTGAAATACTTTCCTTGGGTTGCTTCCTTTGAGTGGTAAACTCAATCCACAATTGGTTCTTCCTAGCCCTTGTGTTGGAAGAAAAGTATGAGGACAATGTATCCCAAGTCTCTTGGGATGTCTTACAGTTCCTAATGTGTGGAATAAGGAAGTCAAAGATAGAGTTAAGTAAGTATGACCTTGCTAACTCATCTTTGGCACACCATGAGTTGAGTCTTTCAAGCTCCTCTCTTGTAGGTTGTCCTTTGCTTCTGAAAATGGGCATCTCCTCATCTCTTGTTATGTATCCACAGAGACTCCTTCCTTGCAAGTATGTCTTCATCCTCAAAGACCATGCTTGGTAGTTGTTCCTATCCAATTTATCAATAAAAGAAGGAAAACCACCTCCCATTTTGCCTCAAATTACTCTGATACCATTGTTGGGAAAGATGGATGGACACCTCAAGAAATGAGTTGGTACTGCTAATCCCTACTTTGTACCAGCCCTATTTTACTTCAGAGTTGAGTTGTAGGCCCTTTTAGCTTTTCAATGACACTAAATAAGTGCCTATGTACCTTGGAGATTGTTACACTTATGTGTTCCTCGAGTAGCTTTGATGTGAACCTTTTCCCTATACATGGGCACTTTTTACTCTAGTGCTGGCTAGAGGTTTTTTCCCCATGTTACCACATACTTGATACTCTCATATGTGGTGGTACTTTGTACTTAGGGATATTATTCAGCTCTTACTTCAGTTTAGTACATCGTCAATAGAGAGAGCTATTCCAGCCATCGTCTTCTCCGTGTGCCTTGCTACGTTTGTGCTCTCTGTGTGTGCTTCTCGTGTGTCTCTCGCACTTCTACACACACCCTACAGTGGTATCAAAGCAGGTTCAGCTCGTTCTCAAGTTTCGGTTTTTCGCATCGCGGCGCGCGCGCACTTTAACAGTGCAAATCGACTTCAGAGCATAGAAGTGTGAATTTCAGCAGCCCGAAAACATTTCCACCAGGTGTGCTGGGGTTTTACCCCCATTTCGAAGCCATTCGTGCAGTCAGAATCACCATTAGAGTGACAGTTTGTGAGCAGTCAGAATCGCCATCAAAGTGTTGGTTTGTGAGCTGAAATTTCAACACTCATTTCAGCTTTCATCGAAGTGAAGATTTTGTCACATTCTTGTTCCTCAGTGAAATGGCGGGCAGCAATGACTTGTTTGGCATGCTTCAAGCTGAAGATAAGCTTGATGGGACCAACTATCCGATATGGTCTTACATGATGAAGCATGTTCTTGTTGCAAAATAACTTTGGAACATAGTGTCAGATGTAGATCGAAGACCGGCATGTGCTTCTACTTCACAGTCTACTATCACAGATGGAGCTTCTTCTTCGAGTACAGTGGTTTCTCCTTCTCCATCTACACAGGAGTAGCTTAGATGGGATGGAAAAGATGCTCAAGCTCATGCTTGATTGCGCTTTCAGTGAAGCGTCATATAGTTCCACACATTCGGTCATGTTCTACATCACGACAAGCATGGGACACTCTTGCTTCTTTGTATGCCGTGCGTAATGAAGCACGTGTTGCATACTTGAGGAAGCAACTTGAGGATGTATGTATGGCTGAAAATGAGTCAGTGGATGTGTATGGGACATGCATCAAGGACTTGAAAGAGCAATTGCCAAACATAGATGAGATCATTCCGGATACATCACTCATTTCTACATTGTTGAAAGGATTACCAGAATCTTTTCAAAGCTTTGCTACTACACTTTCGTTTGGTTGCAAAAGGAAATCCTAATATGTATGCATTTGATGAGGTTGTGTCTCTTCTTTTGCAAGAAGAGCAATCTAGAGTGAATAGGAGTGGTTTGATTTAGGGAATGCAAGTACTTGCTATCTCACAAAATGGGAAAAGCAAGTATGGTTCAGCTTTGGGTTCATCAAAACCAAAGCCTCAAGCTTCCTCTTCCACTCATTCCTCTAATGATGGTGATTTGCAAAAGAAGAAGAAATGCAAATATTGCCGAAAGGCTGGTCATACTATTGATGAGTGTAGAAAGCTTGCTAAACGCAATGAAAAGAAGAAGGAATCCGGCATGTCTATTGCTGAAAATTCAACAAATGCAAAGAATGATGAAGCTAACTTGGCTCAAGATTTTTGGGCATGTGTTGTTACATGTCATTATGATGCTTCTTTACATTCTAAATGTATGGTTGTGAGTGAGGCTGATTCAGATTGGTTTGATAGTGGTGCTTCAAAGCACATAACATCATGCAAAAGATTTTTTGCCTCTTTGAAAGATGCACCTAAAGGAGGACATGTGGTGTGTGCAAACAATGCCTCTTATCCTATCATTGGGGTAGGAGAAATTGAGCTTACGGCTGCAAATGGAGGTGTGATTCTCTTGAAAAATGCATTGTATGTGCCCGGTATCAAGAAGAACTTAATTTCAACTCCGTTGATTGCCAAAGCTGGACTTCATTTACACTTTGTTGATGATAAGTGTTTGGTTCATGATTTCAGCAATGGCGGTCTTATTGTGATGTCTGGTACATTATGTAATGGTTTGTATCGCATGGATACATACAAGAGGGCTGCCTCGAATGCCTTAGTTGCTCATACTTCTTCCATGGCTGAAATGGAGCTTTGACATGCTCGTTTTGGTCACTTGAACTTCAATAGTTTGCTCTACTTGCAAAAGAAGGACATGGTTATTGGTTTGCATACACTTGAGTCCATTGAAAAGCATGCATGTGAAGGTTGCATTCTTGGAAAAATGCATCGTGCTTCTTTTCCAAAAGATAGTCATACACACACTACAAGAAAATTGCAACTTGTTCATAGTGATATATGTGGTCCGATCAAGACTCCATCTTTTGGGAAGCATGTATATTTTGTTACCTTCATTGATGATGCTACTCGCCATACATGGGTGTATCCTATGAAAGCAAAGAATGAGGTATTTTCTTGCTTCAAAGCATTTTTAGCTATGGCTGAAAATTTTTCTTCACAAAAGCTTTTGACTCTACGCACGGATCATGGTGGTGAATACATGTCACATGAGTTCAATGCTTTTCTTCGTGAAAGAGGTATTTTGCACCAATGTACGGTGCCATATGCACCTCAACAAAATGGTGTTGCCGAGCGTAAAAATAGAACTCTACTTGAAATGGCACGATGTATGGTTAAAGGAAAGCATCTTCCTCATAAGTTTTGGATGGAAGCGGTCATGTGTGCAAACTATGTGTTGAATCGCTGCCCTACAAAAGCATTGAGAGTCATCACTCCTTATGAGGCTTGGAATGGTCATAAGCCTATGGTTAGTCATATGCGTGTGTTTGGTTGTTTGGCATATGCTCTTGTGCCATCACAACAACGTCACAAACTTGATGAAAAGGCAAAAAAATGTATATTTGCTGGTTATAGTGCTGAAAGTAAGGGATATGGGTTGTACCATCCATTGACGAACACAATTATTGTGAGTCGAGATGTGGTATTTGCTGAAAATTCAGTTTTCCCTCTACTTGCATGCAAAAAACTGCCAACAGTTAGCTCACAAGATGTGTTCGATACACTCATGCCTTTGTTCCAAAATGGTGCGCTTGACTATGGCCATGTAGACCAGCCAATTGAGGTTCAAAGGGCTGAAAAATTCCAGCCAAATAGGGCTGAAAATGCAGAGAATTTCCAACCAAACATGGCTGAAAAAATTGAGCCAAAAATTGTCAAAACTGTTGGAAATTTCCAGCCACATATGGCTGAACATTTGCATCAAAATATGGCTGAAACTGAGCATGAAATTCAGCCCACGCATGATGTACATATTGAAGATGTTTTACATAATGAACGCATGTCTATCAAGAGTGCACAATCTATGCCAAAGTGGCTGAAACAAACTTTGTAGGATAGTAATTGAGTGCACCTTTACTTGGTAGAACAAGATCAAGCTCTCACCATCCATCAAGTAATTTTGTGGATTATTCTCTTATTGCTACAACATGTAATGAAGAGCCACTTTCTTTTGAAGATGCATGTGACGATCCACAATGGATGAGTGCTATGCAATCAAAAATGGGTTCCATACATAGGAATGGTACTTGGGAGTTATGTGAATTGCCAAAAGGAAAGAATGCCATTGGTACAAAGTGGGTTTACAAGATTAAGAGAAAATTTGATGGTAGCATTGATCGCTACAAAGCTAGATTGGTTGCCAAAGGATATGCACAACAATATGGCATTGACTATGAGGAAACTTTTGCATTTACTTCATGCATGACTACTATTCGTACTGTGGTTGCATTGGCTGCCCATCGAGGTTGGAAAATGCATCAGTTGGACATAAAAACAGCCTTCTTGAATGGTGATTTGCAAGAAGAGGTTTATGTGAAGCAACCTCCTGGATTTGCTATGAAAGGGAAAGAGCATATGGTTTCTCGCTTGCATAAAGCCTTGTATGGTCTCAAGCAAACTCCACGTGCATGGTATGACAAAATACATAAGCACTTGTTTGCTCTTGGCTTCACATGTAGTCCGATCGAAAACACACTCTATGTACGCAAAAATGGGGTTGATCTTATAGTGCTTGTTCTTTATGTTGATGACATACTCTTGACTGGGTCATGTGATGCAAAAGTTGACATTCTTATGGCTGATTTGCAACATACTTTTGATGTCACTTATCTTGGTCTTTTGAGCTACTATCTTGACATCCAGTTTGTATCCGTTGAGGGGGGAATTGTTATGCATCAAGCAAAGTATGTTGAAAAAATACTTCAGCGTTTTGACTTTGAGGATTGCAAGCCTGTTTCCACACCAGTTGACACAGGGTTCAGGTTCTCAGTTGAGGATTCCAGTGATGCATTTGATACTTCTCTTTATCAACAAGCTGTGGGATGTCTTATATATGCATGCAACACAAGGCCAGATATACAGTATGCAGTTTTCCCAGTTGAGTCGATTCATGCATAGCCCTGACACTAAGCATTGGCAAGCGGTGAAACGTGTGTTCAGATATCTTCGAGGCACTTTGAGTTTAGGTCTCTTCTATGGTAGAGATATTCAGCCATGCTTGCATGCTTTTACAGATAGTGATTGGGTTGGTTGTTATGATACTCGCGTGTCCACTAGTGGTAATTGCTTTTTCCTTGGAGACTCATGCATATCTTGGTTGAGTAAGAAGCAACCTACAGTGGCGACATCGAGTTGTGAAGCTGAGTACAGGGTAGTTTTCACAGCGACAGTGGAGTGTATATGGTTGAGACGCCTATTGATGGATCTTTGCATGGAGATTGATGCTGCTACGCATATTCTCATTGATAGTCAGAGTGCTTTGGCTGTTGCACGAAACCTAGTGTTTCATGCATGGACCAAACATATTAAGGTGCATTACCACTATGTGAGAGAGCGCCTTCATGCAGGAGATATTGATTTGGTATATGTGCCTACACAAGATAATGTGGCAGACATATTCACCAAAGCTCTTCCACGGGAAAAGTTTGAAGCTTTTCGCAAAGCTTTAGGCTTGTTACCTTGTGGTGTCTGATCTGTCACTCCCTGTATGTGTTCACATCATTCGCTCCAGGGGGGTTTGTTAGACTTATGTGTTCCTCGAGTAGCTTTGATGTGAACCTTTTCCCTATACATGGGAACTTTTTACTCTAGTGCTGGCTAGAGGTTTTTTCCCCATGTTACCACATACTTGATACTCTCATATGTGGTGGTACTTTGTACTTAGGGATATTATTCAGCTCTTACTTCAGTTCAGTACATCATCAATAGAGAGAGCTATTCCAGCCATCGTCCTCTCCGTGTGTCTTGCTACATTTGTGCTCTCTGTGTGTGCTTCTTGTGTGTCTCTCACACTTCTACACACACCCTACAGAGATGATGCTTCAAACATATTGATCAAAACAGATAAGTTTGCAACTAGCTTATGACAAAAAAAGTTACTATTTGGTCTTGATACATGTTACTCTCAGCACAATATCAATTAGAAAATTCCTTCTGAGGGTATCTAATTAGCTTAGAGAGCTAATGAATCCACGTAGAATCACTTAAAATGATAGAATATACTCTGAGCAATCACTTTAAGAAGTAGAAGCTTACCCCCGATATTTTAAGAACTCTGCAGAGAATGACCAATGACCACTTCGAGAGGACTTTCTCCCAACTGGCTGAATGAAACTTCTTCAAGCTTTGATAGCTTGTAACAGACTTTGAGCTTGTTCTAATGAGCTATAGAACATTGAAAATGGTTGAGAGATCATTGAGATATGAGTAAGACAAGTACACTTTTCTAAGTGACAATGACAGAGATGAATATAGATGTAATCATCAATTGTAATGTATTATGTAACAATGTTGTACATGATCATTGGCATGAAAATGGTGCCCAATGATAGTGATAGGAGTAGGCTATAGTGTGAGCCTCTCAATCACATCACATGATCAACACTAAGCTCAGTAATGGGGCGCACATGGCCGTGAAATTACAATCCCTTTTTATAGATGCTTTGCCTCCAAGTTTGAATTCAAATTCAAACTTTGCTTTACCTAAAAGTTCTCCTCTAAGTTAGGAGATATTCCACCAAAAAGGTATTGGTAGCTTTATCTCTTCCTAACTCCACGAGTTTGGTGCTCTTACAAGATTCCTTCTAAGTCAAGTGACTTTTACAAAGGTTAATGGTGAAAACCATAAGCAACGGTTCATGTGGTTCTTCAAACAATTGCACATAGCTTCTTCCAATGCCTAGCCAAGTGTGAAGGCTTGGCGCTTGCACCAACAAGGATTTCATCAAAATCTATTTCTATTGCAAAAACAAGGGTTATGCCATTAAGGATTGGAGGAAGAATCAAGCTGATGAGAGGAATGATACTCTCAAATACACATGGAAGAATAGGGAATCCTTGAGTAATAGAGAACTTGAACTATGGCTGCCATAGAGGAGGTATGTACATCTACGTAAACTCACGTGGATGAACCTTGGATATTAGATAGTGGAGCATCTTGCCACATGTCCAACGAGAAGGACTGGTATAGTTCCTTTATGCCTCTACAAGAACCCATCAATATTCTGGTTGTAAATGACTCCAATGTCCAACTGAAGGAACAAGAACCATTCATTTTGTTGCTGCCAGTGGTATTGAGAGAAAACTCTATGATGCTTTGTATGTTCCTATGCTAAAAGGAAATTTGTTATGAGTTTCTCCCATAATAGATTGTGGTCTTAAAGTACATTTCAAAAAGGATGGTGCAGAAATTTTGGATGGAACACGTAATATTGTAGGCAAAGAAGTGCAAAAAGATAACATGTGTGAGTTTAACGCCTTGATTGCTACATAGGACAAAGACCCAAGTAGATTTTGGCATCAATGTTTTGGCCACCTTGGATTTTACGTTATCAAGGAGATGCAAAGAAAAGGGATGGTAGCACATTTACTTGTATTTTTAGATTTGGAGGAGCCATGTGAAGCTTGCATGATGGGCAAGCAACAAAGGAAGGCATTTCCAAAAGAGAGCAAGAATCGAGCTCAAGCTCCTCTAGAGTTGGTACATGATGATCTCTGTGGTAAAATGTCCACTTCTACTTTGGGAGGATCTCTCAAAATTTTTTTGATAGTCGACAATTATATCAAAAATATATGGGTATATTTTATTTGGGAGAAGGCTGATGCATTTGAAAAATTTAAAATGTGGCACAAGATTATTGAAAATGAAACATGTAAAAAATTGAAGAAGTTTCGCAGTGATTGAGGAGGAGGATTCTTATTGATAGAATTCAATAACTACTGCATTGCTCATGGAATCAAGAGGCAGCTTACCACAACCCACACACCTCAACAAAATGGTGTTGTTGAGCAGAAAAATTGGACAACAATTGAAATGGCCCATTGCATGTTGAAATATCAAGATATGGTTGATTAATTTTGGCCAGAAGTAGTTAATATAAATGTGTACATTTTGAATAGATGCTACACAAAAACACTCCATTACATTACTCCTCAAGAAGCATACTCTGGTAAAAAGACTTTAGTTATGCATTTCAAAATTTTGGATGTTTTTGTTATGCAAATATACCAAAATCAGCAAGAACTAAGTTTAGATCAAAAGTAGAAAATGTGTCTTCTTAGGATATAGTGAAGAGTCTAAAGCACATAAACTTTGGGATCCAGAGGCAAA
Organism: Ceratopteris richardii; assembly: GCA_020310875.1. Lineage (NCBI taxonomy): Eukaryota > Viridiplantae > Streptophyta > Polypodiopsida > Polypodiales > Pteridaceae > Ceratopteris > Ceratopteris richardii. Next base: position 123,801,395 of record CM035426.1, read on the forward strand.
GAAGGTCATTGTCAGCCATGATGTGGTATTTGATGAGTGATGACACCTAGTCGATAGCAACGTAAACCCACTATCTCATCAACTAAAGAAATAATTCACCTTGTGCCTTCCCATAGACAAGTCAAGATCAATGAGAAGGAGATGTGAGATAATGAAATTCCTCCACCAAAAAGCCAACTGATTATTAGCACATAGCACAAGCCACTACCAAAGTCGACACAAAATCTCTTTGATGATTGTAACCTTCAAGTTTGAAAGAAACTTGGAGAAGCTTGTAGGATGTAGAAAAGTGCATTTTGAAGCGATGAAGTTTGGTCTAGCCAACCGGCACAAGACTAGCCCTTGAGCTTATGGAGACTCAAATAGACATTATAAGCATGCGATAAGTGCAAAGAAATGCACTATGTACTTTGGAGCATCAAGGAGAAGGAGTCGATACAAAACAAATAGGTTCGGGGGTCGACTCGCTCTAAAAGCTTACTATCTATGGAAGAGACAATGAACTTACAAATGCTCTTAGCGACCAGCATTATTACAAATAGAAAAAATACTTTTATGGGAGTGATACACATAGGGTTGAGTGTATAGAATGCACAAAAGTATAAGGAATAAACAAATATGCTATAGGAATGAATCAAACACTCAATGGTGGTACTTCCTTTTTTTTAGGAATACGTAGAGATTGACCCTGAGACAGAAAAGCTACGATTGATTTCAAGTCTTTATATAGTCTTTAGGAGTGTTCCACGACTTCTACAAGTGGATTTTGAATTCAAATGAAGGTGGGAATGGTTGTTGGAGGGAATCAATTCACTTTCCTACAATCTAGGAAAAGTGAAGATCTAGTTTGATCTACGTTTAGGTGATTGATTGCTTGATTGAATGCAACTCAACCACCACAAATTCTTGGGATTTAGGCTCTATCTTTCTACTTTTACATGTGTAAAGCTCAAGGCTTTTACAATGGTAAAAGATCCATGAAATTATATTTTTAAAAAAATACAATAAGTGAGCATAAGAAAAAGAATTCTCCAACGGATATTCTTTCGACGCGATAGCCTTTGATGTAGATCAAATCCACCTCAAGAATAGTGTAAGCTTGATGCTCCAATGGCTCCCCTTGAAGCTAAAGTATGCTTGAGTCTTCATTCTCTGATAGGTTGAATACCTACCATAACTTTGAATCTACAAAGCTTTACTCCATCAAGTGCCTTCGTCATCATATCTGCTACTTGCTTTTCGGTAGGAACAAAAGAAATTTCAATCTCCTTTGCCATGAGCTTCTCTCTGATGAAGTGGTAATGAACCTCTATGAGTGAGGATAGAATATACCTTCATCGATTGTACCTAGATACTTAAGTACTCTCTTAGTTGCATCCATGTGTGGTCTTCTCGATGAAAGCATTAATTGACTAAGCACTCCCACACTGTATGAGATGTCTGCCCTTGTATGAGTAGCATATATCAAGCTACCTACCAAGCTTTGATATTCTTTTAAGTCTTCAATTTTCTCACATTCATAAACACTAAGTTTATGATTTATCTCCAAAGGTGTACCTGCAGATTTAGTGTTCTCCATTTTGATTTTGAGAAGAAGATCCTGAATGTATCTTCTTTGAGTCAAATACATTCCTTCATCTTTGTATATCACCTGCATACCTAGGAAATATGTGAGCTCACCTAGGTCACTGATTTTGAACTCCTCTTGCATGTGTCTCGATCCTTTCAATGCCATTTAGATCATCACATGTCACACTAATATCATCTACATATACACATAGATAGATAACCTCTTCATGATCCCTTTTGATGAATAGAGAAGGATCTGAGTTGCTTGGTCTGAACCCTTGACCTTGAAGGTATGTAACCAACTTATAATTCCAAGCTCTAGGCGCTTGTTTCAATCCATACAATGGTTTCTTAAGTCTGCAAACATAAGATGGATGATTAGGGTCTTCAAAACCTAGTGGTTGTGACATGTATACCTCTTCACTTATCCAACCATTTAGAAATGCATTTTTCACATCAAGTTGGAGGAGTCTCCAATTCTTTGCAGTAGCTACACTTATCAATGTCCTGATTGTAGTCATCTTTGCAAATGGTGAGAATGTTTCCTCATAGTCTATACCATGAGTTTGACAACATCCTTTGGCAACTAATCTTGCATTGTACCTGCAAACTGATCTATCTGAATTTCTTTTAACTTTATATACCCATCTGCAACCAATTACCTTTTGATTCGATGAGCTTCCCTTTAGGTGTAACTTGATGTATAGCAGTAGTCGGAGTTTTGTTCATGATGTATACAAGTGTGCATCTATTTCTTCTTTCATGGCCTTTTCCCAATTAGGGTTTCCCTTTGCCTCTTCATAGGTTGACGGTTCCTCCTGAAATAGACTCTTTTGCCAAGTAGATTGAATGCTTTGTAACAAATGTGGAATCATATCCATACCTTTCTGGTTGTTTCTTGTCTCTTGCCGATCTTCTAGGTGCCTGTTTGGAGCATTCTCCAACCTCTTGCATCTTTGCTTTGCCTCTTGACTTCCATAGCTTGTAATACTTTTCTCTTTCATCTTGGTCATCATCTGTATCACTTCTTGGATCTTGGACCTGTGTATCATGCTTGCTTCCTAATTGATGAGAATCAGAATCAAGATCATATGGTAGAGTTACCTTTTGTTTGTCTTCATCATACCAAGATATGTGTTCTTCAAACACAAAATCTCTACTTGTAGTGAATTACTTGGTTGAAGGATTATAGAACCTTTAACCCATTTGAGTTGAATCGTATCCAATAAACATTGCCTTTGTTGCCCTTTCATCTAGCTTACCTCTTATTTGTGATGGTACATGAACATAAGCTAAACAACCAAAAACCTTGCAATGTCCAAGACTAGGTTTTCGTCCATGCCATGCTTCATAAGGAGTCATACCTTGAAGTGATTTGGATGGTAGTCTATTGACAAGGTACACAATAGTTGAAATAGCCTTTGCCCATAGATAATGTGGCAAATTCTTCTCTTCAAGCATTGTTCTAGCTGATCCAACCAATGTCTTGTTTCTCCTCTCGACGATTCCATTTAGTTGAGGAGAGTACCTGGTAGTCACTTACCTTTTGATACCTTTATCGTGCAAGAACTCATCAAACTCTTTGGAGAAGTATTCTCCCCCTCCATCAGATCTGAGCTTCTTGAGTGATCTACTTGTATGATTCTCCACATGTGCGAGATACTTTTTGAAGCCATCAAACACTTCATTCTTACTCTTGATAAATGTAGAACAGTCCATCTACTATGATCATCAATAAATGAGACATAATACCTTGATCCTGCCAATGAAGGTTCTTGACTTGGTCCCCATACATCTGTATGTACTAAGTCCAATACGTTGTTGTGGATGTAGCCTTTGTGGTTGAATGGTTGTCTTTGCGCCTTCCCAATCTAACATGCATCACACCTATTGATCATGTGTTGCTTTGATATTTCGGCAGTCCTAGAACACTTTGATCCCTGCATATATCCTTCAAGGTTCTTTTGTTCACATGAGCAAGTCTCTTATGCCACACTTCAAGCTCACTTAGGGTTTCAGATCCAAAAGTGAATAGAGTTATGTTCCTGGTTTCTCCTACTTCAAAAGTAAAGAGCCTACCATGCTTCTCACGTCTGGATATCTTCTTGAAGCCTTGACATGGATCTTCCACAAAAGCTCCATGTTGGGTGAACCTAACTTGCAAGCCTTTTTCAACTATTTGGCCTACACTTATTAGGTTTTTAGTGATAGTGGGTACATAGAGAACCTTACTCAGAATGTTTGTCATGCCATTGGAAGCTTTGTCATCACCAATCTTCTCCACATTGTGCTTTGTGTCATACCTTGTTTGCACTTCATGTCTATGCTTTGGACTTTCCAAATCAGATAGAAGAGCAATGTTTCCTGCAACAGGATTCGAACATCCTGAATCTATGTAGAGCAAAGGATCATCTTCTTTACCTTCTTTGTGGCTTAGATTCATGAGAAGCAATGAGTCTTCATGTGGTTGATCTTTTGAATAATTTTTGTAGTGATAATTTAGTGAGAAAAGATAACCATCTAGTGATTGTCGTCTTGTATGTAGATGATTTGATCATTAGAGGAGATCATGCAGATTTCATTAAACAAACTCATGCTTGCTTGAGACATCAGTTTGAGATGACAGATATCGAGCTACTCCATTAATGCCTTGGCATTGAAGTATGGCAAAAGGATGATTCAATTTTCATATTGCAACAAAAATATGCTACGGAAATTCTTAAAGCTTTCGGGATGATGGACTACAAAGTCACTAGACACGTGTAGAGGTAAAAATTAAACTTTCATTAAAAGATGAAACACTAAAAATCACAAAAAGATCATTGGGATTCTTATGTTTTTATGCAACACTAGGCCATATATTTCTTATACAATTGGTGTGTTGAGAAAATTATAGCAAGTGATGAAGCTATGCCTACCCCAAGATCCATAGGAGGGCCTACGTAAGAGGAGAGAGATAAGCTCACACTTTGATGTGCAAGGGATGCTCATGCAAGGTCATACATACTAAAATCTATCTATGATTTTCTATTACCACATATTAAAGGATGCAAGACATCTCAAGAGACTTGGGATGCCCTAGAGACTTTTCTTTCTGCTAGCACAAAGGCAAGGAAGAACCATCTTTGGAACTAGTTCAACCATATGAAAAAGACACCTAAAAACCCATCATAGAGTTTGTTATAAAGGTCAAGGAGGTTGCAAATTAGTTAGCATGCATTGGAGAGCTGATTGAAGAAGAAGCCATCATGGGGCAAATTCACAATGGGATTAGAGGTGAAAAGCAATCACCATAGCTTATGATCTCATCATGGATGTGCAAACTCTAGGATTCAATATCTTTCTTGGACAACTTTTCAATCAAGAAGCAAACAATAACAAAAAGGAACGTAACTCCTATCGTGGTAATTCAACTAGTGCTCTATATGCAGATAAGAAAGACAAGAAGCTAAAAGGCAAGAAGAAGGAAGAAGATGAAGAGGAGACTTCCCAAGCCAAATTTGCAAGAAAGAGCAAGTGGAAAGGGAAGAAGAACGGACCAAATCATGAAAAAACAAAAGGTTGGAATGTTCAACCTTGTGCCATTTGTGATAAGACCAACCACAACACTCAGAATTGATGGTTCAATGGGAAGACCCAGAAAGGAAGTCGAAGAGGTGGATATGGAAGCGATAGAGGTAGAGGTGGAAATAGATTCAAAAATAACAATAGAGGCCATAAGAGAAAGGACTACAAAAATTATTATAAAGATCAACAACATGAAGACTCATTGCTTTTGATGAATCTAATCCATAAGGAAGGTAAAGAAAATAATCATTTGTTCCACATAGATTTAGGATGTTCAAATCATGTTGTAGGCAACATTGGTCTTCTATCTGACTCGATAAGTCCAAAGCATAGACATGAAGTGCAATCAGGGGATGATACTAAGAACAATGTGGAGAAGATTGGTAATCTCAAAGCTTCCAATGGCAGGACAAACATTCTAAGTAAGGTTCTCTATGTATCCATTATTACTAAAAACATAATAAGTGTAGGCAAAATAGTTGAAAAAGGCTTGCAAGTTAGGTTCACCTAACATGGAGCATTTGTGGAAGATCCATGTCAAGGCTTCAAGAAGATAGCCAGAGGTGAGAAGCATGATAGTCTCTTTACTTTTGAAGTAGAAGAAACCAAGAACATAGCTCTATTCACTTTTGGGTCTCAAACCCTAACTGAGCTTCAAGTGTGGCATAAGAGACTTGCTCATGTGAATGGAAGAACCTTGAATAATATATGCAGGCATCAACGTGTTCTAGGGCTTCCAAACATATCAAAGCAACACATGAACAATAGATGTGATGCATCTCCGATTGGGAAAGCACAAAGACAACCATTCAACCATAGAGGCTACATCCACAACAACTTATTGGACATACATACAGATGTATGGGGGCCAAGTCAAGAACCTTCATTGGAAGGATCGAGGTATTATGTCTCATTTATTGATGACCATAGTAGATGGACAATTCTGTACTTTATCAAAAGTAAGAATGAAGTGTTTGATTGCTTCAAAAAGTATCTAGCACATGAGGAGAATCATGTAGGTAGATCCCTCAAGAAGCTCAGATTTGATGGAGGGGGAGAATGCTTCTCCAAAGAATTTAATGAGTTCTTGCAGGATAAATGTATCAAAAGGGAAGTGACTACTAGCTACTCTCCTCAAATGAATGGAATTGCAGAGAGGAGAAACAAGACATTGGTTGGATAAGCCAAAACAATGCTTGAAGAGAAGAGATTGCCACATTATCTATGGGTAGAGGCTATTTCAACTGCTGTGTACCTTGTCAATAGACTACCATCAAAATCACTTCAAGGTATGACTCCTTATGAAGCATGGCATGGAAGAAAACCTTGTCTTGAACATTGCAAGGTGTTTGGTTGTTAGCTTATGTTCATGTTCCATTGCAAATAAGAGATAACCTAGATGAAAGTGAAACAAAGGCCATGTTTATTGGGTATGACTCAATTCAGATGGTTGCATGTTCTATAATCCTTCAACCAAGCAATTCACTACAAGTAGGGATGTTTTGTTTGAAGAACAAAGGTCTTGATATGATGAAGATAAGAAAAAGGTAACTCTACCATATGATCTTGATTTTGATTCTCATCAACTAGGAAGCAAGCATGATACACATGTCCAGGATCCAAGAAGTGCTATAGATGATGATCATGATGAAAGGGAAAAGGATTACAAGCTATGGTGAAGTCAAGAGACAAAGAAAAGATGTAGGAGTGTGGAGAATGCTCCAAGCAAGCCCCTATAAGATCAACAAGGGAGAAGAAACAACCAGAAAGGTATGCATGTGATTCCACATTTGTTACAAAGCATTCAATCTACTTGGAAAAAGACTCAATTTCAGAAGAACCCTCAATCTATGAGAAGGCAAAGGGAAACCCTAATTGTGAAAATTCCATGAAAGAAGAAATATATGCATTGAGGGAGATGGACACTTGGGATTTGGTTCCAATGTCACCCAATCAAAAGGTAATTGGTTGAAGATGGGTATATAACTAAAAATAAATTCAGATGGATCAATTCGCACGTACAAGGCAAGATTAGTTGCCAAAGGATGCTCACAAACTCATGGTATAGACTATGAGGAAACATTCTTACCAGTTGCAAAGATGATGACAATCAAAACATTGATAAGTATAGTTGCTGCAAGAAATTGGAGACTCCTCCAACTTGATGTAAAATATGCATTTCCTAAATGGTTGGATAAATGAAGAGGTGTACATGTCATAACCTCCAGGTTTTGAAAACCCTATTCATGCATCTTATGTTTTCAGACTTAAGAAAGCATTATATGGATTTCAACAAGCTCCTAGAGCTTGGAATTACAGGTTGATTATATACCTTCAAGATTAAGGGTTCAGACCTAACTACTCAGATCCTTCTCTATTCATCAGAAGGAGATTTTCTATTTATGTTTCTATGTAGATGATATTATTATGATAGATGATGATCTAAATGGCATTCAAAGGATCAAGAGACACATGCTAGAGGAGTTCAAAATCAGGGACTTAGGTGAGCTCTCATTCTTCCTAGGTATGCAGGTCATATACAAAGATGAAGGAATGTATTTGACTCAGAGGAAATACATTCAAGATCTACTTCTTGAGTTCAAAATGGAGAACAGTAAACCTGGAGGTACATCTTTGGAGATGAATCATAAACTTATCATTTATGAAGGTGAGAAAATTGAAGAGGTTATAGAGTATCAAATCTTGGTAGGTGGCTTGATATATGCTACTCATACAAGGGTAGACATCTCATAGAGTGTAGGAGTGCTAAGCCAATTCATGCATTCACCAAGACCACATATGGATGCAGCTAAGAGAGTACTTAAGTGCCTAAAATGTAGAATCAATGAAGGTATATTCTATCTTTACTCTTTAGATTTGGATATCAAAATCTATTCAGACGCAGATTGGGCATGAGCTAAGGATGATAGAAGAAGTATCTCTGGCTACTTCATTTGCAAGTTCAAAGCTAGTGTCATGGACTTCCAATAAGCAACCAACAATTGCTTTATCCTCAACTGAAGCAAAGTATAGAGGTTTGATCATAGCAACTCAAGAGGCAATATGGTTAAAAGCATTGTATACAGATTTGGGAGTTGTGAGTTCCAAACCTCACATATTTGGAGATAATGTAAGCTCCATGCATCTAGTAGCAAACCCTATTTTCCATGTAAGAACCAAACACATAGAGATTCATTACCACCTCATCAAGGAGAAGCTCATGGCAAAGGAGATTGACATTTCTTTTGTTCCAACTGAAAAGCAAGTAGGAGATATAATGATGAAGATACTTGATGGAATAAAGCTTTGCAGACTTAAATCAATGGTAGGTATTAAACCTATTAGAGAATGAAGACTCAAGCATAATTTATCTTAAGGGGGAGATTTTGGAGCATCAAGCTTACACTATGCTTGAGGTGGATTTGATCTACATCAAAAAATCTATCATTTGGATTACGTCAAAAAATATCCATTGAAGAGTTCTTTTAACTATGCTCATTTATTATATTTTTTAAAGATTTTTTATGGATCATTTACCAATGTAAAAGCCTAGAGCTTTACAAATGTAAAAAGATAAAAAGAGAGCTCGAATTCTATGAAATTGAGGTGGTTGAGCTTGACAATCAATAAATCAATCAATCACTTAAAGTAGATCAAATTAGATCTTCACTTTTCCTAGTTTGTAGGAAAGTCAATTGATTCTCTTCAACAACTAATCTTGCCTTCATTTTAACTCAAAATCCCACTTGTAGAAGTCCTAGTGCACTTCAAGAGCCTATATAAAGACTTCAAATCACTTCTATGTTACATGTAAGCAATATACATACACGTTTGGCCATTATTGCCTTGCTCCTTCATTTCTCTACATCATCTTCTTCAACAACAATAAACTTACAGAGGCTGCTCCTCTCTCTACAGAGCTCCAAATTTGATGATTGAGCATTCATTGTAAAGCTATTAATTTCTAGTTTTTGTGCACAAATTTCCAAAGCGTTTTATTCAAAATATTGAGAGGAAGCTTAGTTTTTGTGTCTTGGGGTCTATCTCTGTGAAGCCTTGAAAAATAGGAGGTACCACTGTTGAGTGTCAAGTTCATTCCAGAAGCATATTTTTCTTATTACTTGTACTCTTCTGAATTGTATACACTCAAACATTTGTGAATCATTCCTCCAAAAGGATTTTTTTCAATTGTAATCATGCTAGCTGCTATGAGCATTTGAAGTTGGTTGTCTCATCCAAATATAGCAAGTTTTTTGAGCTAGTCAATGCGCAAACCTATTTGTTTTGTATCGACTTCTTCTCCTTGATGCCCCAAAGTACATACTGAGTTTTATTGCACTTATCACATGCCTATACGGTCTATTTGAGTCTGCATAAGCTCAAGGGATGGTCATGTGCTGGTTGGTGGGCCTAAATTTGTCACTTTGTGACTCACTTTTCTACCTCCTACAAGCTTCTCCAAGTTCTTTCAGGGAGCAACCTTGATTGGGGGGAGGGGGGGTCTAAGGGGGCCAACGGTCCCCATAGCTTGTGGATCCCAAGGGACCAATGGGCCTCTTGGTGGGGGTTTGAGGTTAGCAACCCCATGTGATGGTAAAGGGAACATTTCATGGAACATTCCCTATCAAAGTAAAAAATAATTCATATTTCTATTTCAATTGAATGAGCCTAATCAGCATATGGGGGATTATAAGGGTGGTGTCCGCCCACGTTTTAACACCTATGTATGACCATCTGTGGAAGGCCACATCTCTCCATTAGCCTATATATACATGAATTTTACACTCTCCCTAATATCGAATTGAGCCAGCATACCTCTACCTTGCAACTCTCTATTTAGAGTTGTCTAGGTCACCATTTGAGATTTACCTTGATGTGAGAAGAGATAGTAATATAGTCCAAAGATGAGGTTGGTGTTGCAAAAACTTACTCTACACCTACCAATATTACTTTAGGGATACTTAGTAGACACTTTGATCTTGATAAAAAAGCATTAATACCTCCTTAGTGCTTTGGAAGATCATTCTCAAATTGATTGATCAAAAAAGACGACTTGGCACAAAATAGATGATCAAGAACTTGCTATTTTGGGATGAAAAACACTCTAGAATTTCATTCAGAGCTCATAGCCTGCTAAGAATTGACCAGAGAAACTTTGCACACATTCAATTGAATATATGATGGATCTAAAGCAAAAAATTCTATGAATTTTAATGGACTATACTGAGAGAAATCAATTTAGGAACATTGGGGTGTCATCAGACTTTTTAGGAATAGTTTGCCTGCATACATAGGTCACTTCAAATTGATGTAGCTCTTAGACTAAAGATCCAAATGTGATGAAAATTGAGATGACGTATCACTCTACCTATGCCAAGTTAGATCACTTCAAAAGAGTAAGTATATAGAGAGAAATCAATGATCAAGGTTGACTAAAAAACAATGTAAACCTGAGATAGTAGTTGAAGTAGACTCCAAAGATGATCTACGAAATCAATCTATATTGCACATATGGTACATGAATTGATTGGGCATGAAGCATGGGAAGGAGGAGCACAATGTGTGCTTAAATTATGATCCAAATCTCGACTATAATCTCCTCTAATTGTAGCACAAAGGTCTGTTCTCATCCACGACATGCTTCATGTGTTTTTATAGAGAAATTTGAATTCAAACTTGGTGGGATTCCACCCAAAAGTTCCTCCATCATAGGGGAATCTCATCCAATTGATTTATCCTACTTTAATTCAATGATTTTCACCTCAAAGGTCGCGGGATTCTATTCTCCCTTTTACTTTTGGAGATTTCACTTTTCTACTTTTACAAGAGATAGCTTTTACGACATCTCTCATTGAGAGTACAAAGAATGTCATTACATAAATGATTTAATCAAGCACTAGGCTTGGAAAAAATGCACCAACAGCTACCCCTCAAGCCTAGCATGCTTAAATCTTCATTCTTCTTTGATTTCCAGCAATCCAATCATGCCTTTGAATCTGCTCAGCTTGATACCATCCAATGGCTTAGTCAACATATCTGCACATTGAAGATTAGTAGATACATAGGACAATTGAATTCCCTTGCTCAATAATTTTTCTTGTACATAATAATAGTGGACTTCAATATTCTTGGTTCTAGCATGGTAAAAAAGATTAGCTGCTAAGTGAAGTGAACTTTTATCACCAAAGATGTGAGGAGTTGAAGTATGTAATCCTGACTCTGAGACACTTCAACCACATTGCTTCTTGTGTTGCATTGGCCAATACTCTCTATTCAATTTCAGTAGATAATAAAGCAATAGTTGGTTGCTTCTTTGAAGACCATGAGATTAAATTTGAACTTGCAAAAGACAAATATCCTGATATGCTCTTCCTGTCATCCTTAGATCTAGCCCAGTCTAAATCTGAGTAGAGTTTGAGATCAATTTCTACAGTGAAGGGGTAGAAAAGTCTTCATTAATTGTGCCCTTTAAGTGGCTTCCATATGTGGCCTTCATCAATTTCTAAAGTGAAGGGCTACTTCCATATGTGGCTTCCTTGGCTTATGCATGAATTGACTGATTATGCTAACACTATATCATATGTCCACCCTTGTGAGAGTTGCATAGTTCAAGCTTCCCACCAAGCTTTGATAGCTTGTGATGTCCTCAATGAATTCTCCTTCATAAGCACTTAGCTTATGATTCATCTCCATGGGTGTACCTACACACTTAGTGTTTTCAATTTTGAGTGATGTAGATGCCAAAATCTATATGAATGAGTTTTAAATCCAAGGAAACATGTGAGAGGTCCAAGATCACTGATCTTGAATGCATCCTTTATTCCAGCCTTTACGTGCTTGATTCCATTGATGTCATTCCTTGTAATTATTGTATCATCAGCATATACACAAAGATATATAACTTTTGATCCATTCCTTTTTATGAATAAAGATGTATCTGCTTTGCTAGCCTTGAAACCTGGATCCTGCAAATAGGTTACCAACCTTTGATTCCAAGCCCTTGGAGCTTGTTTCAATCCATACAAAGCCTTCTTTAGTTTGCACACATAATTGGGGTGATGTGCATCCTCATAACCAGGCGGTTGTGCCATATAGACTTTTTCTAAGATCCATCCATTTAGAAATGCATTTTTTACATCTAATTGATAGAGCTTCCAATTCCTACATGCAGAAATGCTAACAAGTAATCTAATAGTAGCATTGTAGCTACAGGTGAGAAGGTCTCTTCATAGTATATCATGGGTTTGAGCAAACCCTTTAGCTACTAACCTTGCCTTATGCCTATTGATACTACCATCTGGATTCTTCTTAACTTTATAAATCCATCTTGATCCAATTACCTTCATTGATGGTTTGTCCAAAGGTAATTAGGTAGGTTCTTCTCATTTATCATAGATCTGTCTACTTCAACTATGCTCGTGTTTCTCCTTTCTCCTACTCCATTCAGTTCAGGAGTGTACCTAGTTGTTACCTCTCTATTTTGATTCCTCTTCCTTGAAGGAAAACATCAAACTCATTTGAGAAGTATTCTCTGCCACCATCTGATCTGAGTCTCTTGAGACATTTACCTGTTTGATTCTCTACAAGTGCAAGATATTTTTTGAAACAATTGAAAATTTCATCTCTATGTTTCATGAAGTATAAAATTGTCCACCTTCTTCAATCATCAATAAGAGATACATAATATTTTGAACCTGAAATGGAGGGTTCTTTGCTTGAACCCCACACATCTATGTGTACAAGTTCCAATAGCTCTTGATGTATGTAGCCTTTCCTATTAAAGGGTTGTCTATGTGCCTTGGCAAATCGACAAGATCCACAATTGTAGATCATATGTTGCTTTGATGTTGGGTAGTCCAAGTACACTTTGATCCATGCATATTTGTTTTAAAGTTCTTTCACCAATATAAACAAGCCTTTTATGCCATACCTCTAATTCAGAGAGTGCTTGAGATCCATAGCTAAACAATGTTATGTTCTTGGTATCTTTTACTTCAAATGTGAAGAGTCTTCGTGCCTTTTCTCCTTTAGCTATCCTTTTGAATCCTTGCTTTGGGTCTTCCACATAGGCTCCGTGTCTTGTGAATTTGACCTGCAATCCTTTCTCCACAATTTGTCCAACACTTATCAAATTCTTAGTTATTGTAGGTACATACAATACCTTACTCAGAAGATTCATATTCCCATCTGATGTCTTGACATTACCTATCTTTTCCATTGAGTGCCTTGTATCATCTCTTGTCTACACTTCATGTTTAGTCTTGGGATCTTCCAAGTCAGAGAGCAATGCTACATTTTTTGATACATGATTGGAGCATCTTGAGTCAATATAAAAGACATGATTATCATCCTTACCCTACTTCAGTGATAGGTTCATGAGAAGAAGTGAGTCTTCTTGATCCTCAGTCTAACTGTTGTAGTCCTTCCTTCTTCTATATCAATTTTTATAGTTGTTATTGTTGTTGTGATAGTTGTTGTTATATCCTCCATTATATCTACCTCTATTTGACCCATAGCCACCTCTGTTGAATCCTCTTCCTCTGGAATTTCTTGGATTCCTGTAACACTCTTTAGTAGTGTGATTAGAATAACCACATATGTTGCAAGGTTGAGATGTTTGGGGTCTCCCCCTGCCTTGATTTCCTCCTCTGCCTCTACCTCTAGCTTTTCCTCTTCTGGTAAAGTTAGCTTGGAAAGAACTTCCTTCATCTTCATTCTTCTTTGACTTTGACTTATCCTTAGCTTTAGCTTTATCAAATTATAGGGCAGAAGATTGATTATCTCTTGAGGATTCACCATTTTCATTTAGCTTTTCTTCATGTGTGAAGAGTTGGCCCATTAGAGTATTGAGGTCTGGCACCTGCATCTCCAAGTATAGATCCATGGCAGTTGTGAATGATTCCCACTTTTCATCAGCTTTAATGCTATTGATGATTTGCCTTATGAGATTTGCTATTCTTCAATCACCTCTCCAATGCTTCCTAATTGATCAGAGATATCCTTCATCTTTGTGACATAATCAATCACACCTTGCTTGGGGCTTTTCTTCAATGTAGTAAACTCCATCCATAGCTGATTCTTCCTTGCTCTAGTATTTGAAGAGAAGAAGGGAACAAGTGCATTCCATGTCTCCCTTGAGGTATTGCATCCTTTCACATGAGGTAAAAGAAAATTAGAGACTGAATTTAGAATATAGGACCTTGCCAATTTTAAGTCTCTCTCTTGCTCTTCAAGTGATGGCTTCCCTTTGCTTCTCATTGTTGGCATGACTTCATCTTCAGATATGTATCCAAAGAGATTTCTCCCTTGAAGGTAGGCCTCCATCCTCAGAGACCAGGCTGGGTAGTTGTTCCTATCCAATTTGTCAATGGTAGAAGGACAACCATCTCCCATATTGATTTAGCAATGCTCTAATACCACTGTGAGAAGAGATGGTGATATAGTCCAAAGATGAGGTTGATGTTGCAAAACCCTGATCTACAACTGCCAATATTACTTCAGGGATACTTAGTAGACAATTTGAGGTTGCTAATAAAGCATTAATACGTCCTTGGTGCTTTGGAAGATCATTCTCAAATTGATTGATCAAAATAATGACTTGGCACAAAATAGATGATCAAGAACTTGCTATTTTGGGATGAAAAACACTCTGGAATTTCACTCAGAGCTCATAACCCGTTGAGAATTGACCAGAGAAACTTTGTGCACATTCAATCGAATATATGATGGATCTAAAGCAACAATTTTTTTGAATTAAAAAAAAATCTATTATATCTATTATCTTCTTTGCTATTGCTCTTCTGTTATCTTGTGTAACTACTTTTTTAAATTTTGTATGTTGGCTATTGAAGTTGGATGGTTCTAGCCACCCATTGTGGGCATACATGATGTGTAATGCATTGGTAGAAAATGTTGAAAGTTTTTCAAGCTCAAGAGTGTGGGAACATGCCCCAAATTGAACCTTCCACATTATCGACAATCAAAGGAGGCTGATTTGTACGAGTTGGAGGCATCAAATTATGCCCATAATGGGAAGAAGTTGATTAGAGAAGATTTAGCTCACCTCTTGATGTGATTGGACCTCACTTTAGACATGTATATGCTTTTGATTGGTTAAAGAGGTTAGTATGTGGTCTTTAAAACCTCTAATGAATTGTATTATGACTTAGAGTCCTAGAAATACATGGCCAACCTGCCCCCTTGCTTAAGCACACCCCTTACTAACTGTTCTTTGCATATTTTGTAGAGATTTCACTTTTTCATACTCTTTTCTCCCTCAATGATCTTGGCAGATCCCTCGATCTTGTAATTGTTGTTTCACCTTCATCTAGAATATATTTTCAACGATTTTTCTCTTCTTGGAAAGCTTATAAGTTCTACTTTCAATGGTATAAGTCTCTGGTTGAGTGCCTGCATATGTGCAGAGAAATGTCGAAAACAATGTCTGTCTAGTTAGCTCATACTCTATAAAGAGATCACATTATTTGTTTTGTTGCAGATGGTTGAGACATCATCCAGTATCCAATTGGAGTGATTTTACTCTCATATGAAAGCCCTTTAAGTCTAGTTTAAGCCCGAAAAGTTTCATATTCAGTCTCTGCATGTGTTGAGAGAAACTCAAAAAATACAGCCTATGTCAGAAAAATTTCAGGATCCTAGGAGGGTTCATGTGCTTTTGTTGTGCACATAGGAGTGTTTATCCTCCAACAGTGGCATCAGAGCTGTAAGTGGAGTATCAAAGAGAGATAAAGGAGCTACGGAAGTGAAGTAAAGACTTCATCAAATTTTGAAGGAAGGAAGCAAAGAACGGACACGTCAACAACATGGGGAACCAAATACATCATCAAATCAAAGACGAAGCTTCATCAAGAGGAGTAGGTCTATTTTTTGAGGTAAAAGCCATCTTTTTCAACTTCATTGCATCAAGGAGGAGGTTCAAAAGAGCTAGGAGGCTCCATGGCTGATCTCAATGCTCGGATTGAGAAGCTCGAGAAAGGAAACTACCAACCATGGCAATTTAGAATAAACAATTTTTTGATGGGGAAAGGTTTGTGGGGACTTGTGAGTGGTGGAGAGCCAAAAACCTACATAGATGAGGTAAATCCAACCAATGACTAGAGAAGAGTAGTAAGAGAGTGGGATGAAAGGGACAAAAGGGTCATTTTCATTATATCTCAACATATTAGCAACTCTTTGGTAGGGCATATTCAAGATATGGATACATCGAAGAAGGTGTGGGAGTGCTTGGAGAGATTGTACTCAACCTCCACAAAAGCTAGAAAATTTCAGCTCAAGAATGAGCTAAATAATCTTAGGAAAATCCCATCTCAAGGTGCAAATGATTACATATTAAAGGTTAAAGAGCTTGCAGATGCACTAGGTTCAATCGGTTGTGCCCTAGATGATGACGATCTTGTCACCGACACCCTAAATGGACTTAGGGATGATGAAAAATGGAGGGCTTTCACAACTTCAGTGTATGTAAGGGACTCTCTTCCTGATTTTGATCATCTAATCACCCTCATGGTGACAGAGGAGATGAACCTTGGTGGTCATAATGCCAAGGATAGCCAAGGGCAATTGTTGTATGCAGGTAGAGGAAGAGGAAGACACAACCGAGGTGCTACAAGAGGAAGAGGAAGATATCAAAGCAACCAAGGAGGTCAAGGACAACAAGAAAGTGCAGGTCAAAGAGGTGGAAGAGCCACAAATAGAGGAAGAGGTGCAAGATTTGGTGGAAGAGGACAACCCACTTCAAATGAATGCTTTGTATGCAGTAAGCCCGGTCATTTTGCAAATGAATGCTATCATAGAGCTCAAAGAAGAGGGAATCAAAGCAACAACAACAACAATTATAGAGGGCAAGGTAATTATGCAAACACATCATCCAGCCAAGGGAATGATTATTTACTTGCCATGAGGTATGGTGAAGATACAACTCAAGCTAGTGAAGATGTATGGTATGTAGACAGTGGGTGCAACAATCATATGTCATGTCGAAAGGATCTTTTTAGTAATTTACAGGTCCCAAAGCATCAAGGGCATGTGGAAATAGGAGATAACTCAGAGCATGCCATTCAACATGTGGGAGATATGAGTTTGGAAGGAAATCAAAGAGCAAAGTGCTTATCAGAGGTATTACATGTCCCTACTATTACCAAAAACTTGATTTCGGTAGGCCAAATGGTAGAAACATGCTATCAAGTTAGGTTCAATGAAAGAGAATGTTTTGTTGAGGATCCAAGGGTAGGTTTCAAACTCATAGCAAAAGGAAAGAAGCAAGGGAGAATGTTCACAATGGACATAAATCAACCACACCATTCAATGTATGTCACATATGGAGACAAGAGGATAGTAGATTTGGATCTATGGCATAAACGAATATGTCACATCAGCCTACAAAAGCTCAAGGACATGCAAAGGAGGAGCTTGGTAAGAGGCCTACCAAATTTTACATCTAACCATTTAGATCATCACCTGTCACAGTAATATCATCTACATATACACATAGATAGATAACCTCATTGTGATCCCTTTTAATGAATAGAGAAGGATCTGAGCTGCTAAATTTGAACCCTTGATCCTGAAGATATGTAACCAACCTATAATTCCAAGCTCTAGGAGCTTGTTTCAATCCATACAATGCTTTCTTAAGTCTGCAAACATAATATGGATGATTAGGGTTTTCAAAACCTAGTGGTTGTGACATGTATACCTCTTCACTTATCCAACCATTTAAGAATGCATTTTTCACGTCAAGTTGGAGGAGTCTCCAATTCCTTGCAGCAGCTACACTTATCAATGTCCTGATTGTAGTCATCTTTGCAACTAGTGAGAATGTTCCCTCATAGTCTATACGATGAGTTTGTGAGCATCCTTTGGCAACTAATCTTGCCTTGTACCTACTAACTGATCCATCTAAGTTTCTTTTAACTTTATATACCCATCTGCAACCAATTACCTTTTGATTTGGCAACATTGGAACCAAATACCAAGTGTCCATTTCCTTCAATGCATCTATCTCTTCTTTCATGGCCTTTTTCCAATTAGGGTTTCCCTTTGCCTCTTCATAGGTTGAGGGTTCCTCTGAAATAGAGTCTTTTGCCAAGTATATTGAATGCTTCATAACAAATGTGGAATCATATCCATACCTTTCTGGTTGTTTCTTCTCTCTTGCTAATCTTCTAGGTGCTTGTTTGGAGCATTCTCCAACCTCTTGCATCTTTGCTTTGCCTCTTGACTTCCATAGCTTGTAATCCTTTTCCCTTTCATCTTGGTCATCGTCTGTATCACTTCTTGGATCTTGGATGCTTGCTTCCTAATTGATAAGAGTCAGCATCAAGATCATATGGTAGTGTTACCTTTTGTTTGTCTTCATCATACCAAGATATGTGTTCTTCAAACACAACATCTCTACTTGTAGTGAATTGCTTCATTGAAGGATTGAAGAACCTGTAACCCATCTGAGTTGAATCATATCCAATAAACACTGCCTTTGTTGCCCTTTCATCTAGCTTACCTCTTATTTGTGATGGTACATGAACATAAGCTAAACAACCAAAAACCTTGCAATGTTCAAGACTAGGTTTTCTTCCATGCCATGCTTCATAAGGAGTCATACCTTGAAGTGATTTGGATGGTAATCTATTGACAAGGTACACACGAGTTGAAATAGCTTCTGCCCATCGATAATGTGGCAACTTCTTCTCTTCAAGCATTGTTCGGGCTGATCCAACCAGTGTCTTGTTTCTCCTCTATGCAATTCCATTTAGTTGAGGAGAGTACCTAGTAGTCACTTCCCTTTTGATACCTTTGTCGTGCAAGAACTCATCAAACTCTTTGGAGAAGTATTCTCCCCCTCCATCAGATCTAAGCTTCTTTAGTGATCTACCTGTATGATTCTCCACATGTGCAAGATACTTCTTGAAGCAATCAAACACTTCATCTTACTCTTGATAAAGTATAGAATAGTCCATCTACTATGGTCATCAATAAATGAGACATAATACCTTGATCTTGCCAATGAAGGTTCTTGACCTGGTCCCCATACATCTGTATGTACTAAGTCCAACAAGTTGTTGTGGATGTAGCCTTTGTGGTTGAATGGTTGTCTTTGTGCCTTCCCAATCTGACATGCGTCACACCTGTTGATCATGTGTTGCTTTGATATCGACAATGCCTCGTGGGCCAAGATGATATTTAGAAATAATAGTTCTCTTGCGCTTGTCGGCCTACCAAGCTAGAAAGGACTCAACTTCCTCTCTCTTTTATTGTCTCCTTTTTCAGTGACACCTAGAGGTTTAGATCTAGTGTGCTTCTTGTGAAAGGGTTGGAAGAAGATGAAATTATAGTGTAATTTTTGTAGTGATTGGAAATGGGCTATGGGTATTAGAAAAAATGACTATTTGGTTCTTGATTGAGGGTGCTGCAAAGGACCAAAGCAAAGAGAGAGAAAAACACAAAAGAAAGAGGAGAAGAAAATTAGGCCTCCAAAATTTTCAAAAATGGCTCATTTTCTTTTCTCTAAAATCCATTGTAGAACTTTGAGAAGCATTGTAAATGGTCTAGAGGGTCCTCAAGATGCATAATCCCTGAAGATTGTAACATTACCTTTGTACACTAGTAGGAACTTAGTGATTTATAGAGGAAGTGTCGATCTCTTATGTGAAAGGACCAAAATTAGGGCACATGTATATAAGTCACTTGTGACTCTTTTGTAAAGACGTTTTGCAATTTGCAAAAACTAACCTAGAGAAATTCAAATTTGCTTCTTCTTGCTTGTGTACCTTCTTCTTCAAGAGCTTGTGTGCCTAGAGGTTTTATCTACCCCTTCCCAACTCCTTTCATTGTTAAGGTGTGTTTGTGAACCATAGGAAGTCTAGAAGTGAGAGTTGATGTTTGTTGCCACTATGTTTTTTAGTTATAACTTGAAACATAAAGGTCCGATCGAGCTGAAAATATTACCATTGAATGGATCTTGTTGAGAGCTTCGAACCCACTATTGACTAAGATACAGACTTTGTGTAAGAGGTGTTGTGTGAGGTGGATGTTCCCTATTTGCATGCATTACTTGTCCCTTTCATAAAAAATAGCCATCATTTATGCACATGTTTCCATGCAGTTGATTGGGTTAGGCTCTTGAATTGATAATTTAATGCATATATCAATGCCATCAGTATATGCAATTGCTTGATGATTGAGATTTAGTTTCTTTCATCCCAAATCCCTAAGACATTATGAGCTTAGGTACACACATTTTTGGCACTGTTGTTGGGGATTCCGGCTTATTTCAAGGTGCCTACATGATGGTTAAAGTGTTTTTGTGAACGTGATGATTGTGAGGAAGCAAATTTCAATAGCTTGGAAAGTCACCATTCTCTTGCACTTATTGATGTGTACACCTAGTCTGGTTGTGACAAGTTTTTAGAATTAGGTTAGGGGTGGAGGAATTGGGGTTAGGAGGTAGGTAAGAGAGTGAGGAACTAGAATAGGCATAACACATCTCAAAATCCAAACAAATTTTTCATATTTTTCTTGAGTTATTGGTCCTAGCCAGAGACAAAAAACCAAGGCCCACCATATTTGTTTCACTTGTGTGTGCATTAGTATTGTGGAGATTCCCAAATGATGAGCATCACCCATAGTGTATTACGTGGAACTCTGAACTTGGAAAGGTTCTAGAGCTAAAAATTAAGGAGATTATTCTTTGAGGTGAGCACTTCATTGTGAACAAATCAAATTTCCTATTGAACACTCACACAGGGGTAACATGACACCCCTTGAGTATTGTGAGGCTCACATCAAGAGATTTTGGAAGGATTTCCTAGCTATAACCACATAGGGGTGAGAAGAGAGCATAAAGAACTCACTTGCACAAAAATTTTCTAATTTTGACTTAAAAAGTCAAAGTATCATGACTGGTTGAGTTTGGTATTGTGATACCAAATTCCCATGTGTCACAACACTTGGCAGGTATCTTGTATCCCCAAAACCTTAGTCCGAGGTTTATCTTGATACTCAAGTATCGTGTATCACCTTATTGAGTATTGTGTCCCCCCCAAATATCGTGTATACAAACAATATTAACCTATGCTAGGAAAACATCTTCCACATTCTTAGAATTTGGTACCTGTCAAGTACACACAACTAGAAAAGAACCTTGAGAGAGCAGTAGCACCTGTGATACCATTGATTAGTAGATAAAACTTAAATCAAGGTTACAAACAAAGATATGGAGATTACTATGCATATGATCAGATTCTCATAGAGTATGAATTTTCTTATGAGCAACAATATTATAAACATGATGGCTATGGAAACACATATGGATCAAAATATGACAATATAATGTATGCAGCACCTAGAGCTCAAGCTCCTGGAAGACCGAGAACAAGACCATCTACATCTAGAGGACCATGCTATAGATGTAGAGGAAACCATTTCATTAGAGGGTGCAGAATGTTGTGCCACCCACCACCTCAGAGGGTTTGGGAAGGGTATTCTAGTGACTGTGGAGAAAAACACTTGTTTAGAGACTACCCTAAGAACCCATCCAAAGCATCTCCTATGTCTCATATTAATGTGATTGAAGTAATAGAGTCCTTAGGAGGTGAAAAAGAATACAAAGTGCCTTTAAAATCCATCATGGGAGCCCAAAGAAAACTGAGGAAATCAAAGTCCTAATAGTCTAGGAAAGGAGAACGAGGTAGAATCTTCACCTCAACTAGTAGAAGATTTGGAAGAACCATAAAAAACCTCAAGAAGGAAGAAGGCTAAAAAATGGAAAGCTAGATGGGAGAAAATTAAGGACAAGTGGATTAAGAAGTTGGCTTAAGAGAAAGAGAAATCTATAAAAGACCTCAAAACAAAGATAAATAGTCCTGCCAATCAGGACATGAATGTGGTGAAGGAAAGCCAAAAAAAGGATCAGGCAGGATCAATTCTAGCGGATCCTATGCTTGAAGATTTAAAGATGTTGAAAGCTTATCAGTCTAGAACAGAGACATGGCCCAGTCTAGAGCAATATGACTGAAGCTATCCAAGAGTAGATCTCAAAAAGAAAGATTGGGGATATGCAAAAAGTTGATTGGATTTTCTCAAACTATGTTAGAACAAACAACATCCAACCTCCTTGAAATGAGAATTTCAGAAGAAACATTCTAGGGATGTTTAGGAAATTCTGACTCACAGTAGAAAAACTAGAGCAAGTCACGGAGATTGAAGAAAAATTAGGATTTGAGACGATAGAAAAGAACTCAATGATTTTGGAAGTGGAAGACAATTAGCCACATGAGTTATGGGCTAGAGTCCAAGAAGAGCGGTGGAGGAAAACTGAAAGAGAATCTCCCCTTTTACAGAATTAGATGCTTCAATGGACCAAACTATGATAGAGCAGGAAGTGAACTCAGAGAATTTGAGAAATCATGATCCAAATAGAGACAAAACTGTCAGCCTAACTACACTTCCAAATTATATGGGTGAATATGAGCAGAAATCATATTTCTTTCATGCCCCAATAATAAGATACAAAGAGAAGAGAGCATGAGAGGGAGTGTCGACCACCCTACAAGAATTGAAGAAAGTAGAAGTTCCATGTTCTATAACCAGAGAAGAATTTCTGCAAGTGAAGCACCATCTATGGAAAAAATTGGCACATCAATTGAATTTAAAGGAAGGAAGCACATCAACTAAGGAAGAGAAGGTGGAAGAAACAACAACTATTAAGATATTTGTGGATAAAGTGGGAGATTTTAGTGAAGGAGATGAAGGAAATACATATCTCCCAATTACATTCCGAGGATATATGACCAAGGCCATATTAGATACTAGATCTAGAGTAGGAATAAATACCAAAGAGATTGGGGAGAAATGGGGAAAACTAGCCTTATGACCAACTAGGATGAAGTTACGATTGGTAGATGGTCATGCTGAACAAACTTTATGACTCCTAGAGAATGTAGTTTTGACTATGTGTGGAGTAGGATTTGAATACACCTTATCCATATGTCGATTTAGTAGGCAAGAAACTACAAGATGATCCTAGGAAGACCATTCATGGGACAACTAAAGGTAGTTCAAGATTGGGGACAATATGCCTTATACCTTCATCACCAAGGTAACACAACCAAAATAGATCTCCAAAATTTATCATATAGGGATGTTCCACCCCTCCAATAGAACCCTGTACATAAAGAGGAGGAGGATGTATCAATACATAGTGCTCAATGTAGTGAAAAATCATGGATGAATGAAGATACACGATTATGGATTTGCAAGGTAGCTCAACGAGAATATACAGAAGATTTGACATACATGCCTCAGATATTTCAAGATGAAGCATTTGAACCACATGGATGGATGGAAATATTAACAACATTGGATGTATGTGTAAACGAAGTATTAACCATGGCAGAATGCATGGATGAAGAAGGATATGATTTGAGCTTGTACATGGTAGTACTCCAAGAGGCAAAAGAAGGAAACATACTAGAAAAAGAACAAGAAGAAGAATATGAAAGCATAGAAATGGAACCTGAGTTTGACTCAAAACAACAATACCTAAAGGAAGTAGAAATGGAAGACTCCATGGAAAGTAAAAGAATATTCTCCATAGAAGAATACCTAAAAAACCCTGAGAAGGTGATTAATGAAATGGAGGAGGAAAATTTACAAGAAGGAGACTTTAAGGTGCTCGAAAATTTTAAGAGTTACAAAGTAGAGCAAACTAAGATAGTGATTCAAATGCCTACGAGAGAGGTACAATGTTGGTGCATCTTGCCAAGCCTAGTGCTTGATTAAAATCATTTATGTAATAACTTTCTATGTACTCTCAATGAGAGATATCATAAGAACTATCCCTTGTAAAAATAGAAAAGTGAAATCTCCAAATGTAAAATGGAGAAGAGAATCCCACGACCTTGTTAGGTACAAGTCATGGAATTAGAGTACTAGATGAGATTCCCCTATGATGGAGGAACTTTTAGGTGGAATCCCACCAAGTTTGAATTTAAAAATCTCTATAAAACCACATGAAGAAAGTCACGGATTATAGCAGAATTTTGTGCTACAATTGGAGTAGATTATAGTCGAGATTTGGATCATCATTGAAGCACACATTGTGCTCCATCTTCCCATGCTTCATCCCCAATCAATTTATGTACTATATGTGCAATAGAAATTGATTTATTAGATCATCTTTGGAGTCCACTTCAACTGATGTCTCAGGTTTACATTGTGTTTTTCAGACAACTTTGATAATTGATTTCTCTCTGTGTACTTACTCTTTCGAAAAGAATTAAATTGGTATAGATACAGTGATAAGTCTATCAGCTTTATCTCAATTTTTATCATATTTGGATCTTTAATCTAAGAGCTACATCAATTTGAAGTGACCTATGAATGCAAGTAGACTATTCCTGAAAAGTCGGGATGACACCCCAATGTGCCTAAATTGATTTCTCTAAGTATAGTCCATTAAGATTCATCAAAGTTGTTGCTTTAGATTCATTATATATTCAATTGAATGTGTGCAAAGTTTTTCTGGTCAATCAGCTCGCTGTGAGCCTTGAGTGAAATTCCATAGTACTTTCCATCCCAAAATACCAAGTTTTTTTATCATCTATTTATGTCAAGTCATCTATTTTGATCAATCAATTTGATAATGATCTTCCAAAGCACTAAGGAGGTATTAATGCTTTATTAGCAAGATCAAAGTGTCCACTAAGTATCCCTGAAGTAATATTGGTAGGTATAGACCATGTTTTTTACAATATCAACTTCATCTTTGGACTGTGTCATTATATGGATTGAAACAAGCTCCAAGAGCTTGGAATCACAAGTTGGTAACCTATTTGTAGGATCAAAGTTTCAAGGCTAGCAAAGCAGATACATCTTTATTCATAAAAAGGAATGGACCAGAAGTTATATATTTCTGTGTATATGTTGATGATATAATAATTACAGGGAATGACATCAATGGAATCAAGCAGGTAAAGGCTAGAATGAAGCATGAATTCAAGATCAGTGATCTTGGACCACTCACATATTTCCTTGGACTTTAACTCATTTACGGATTCTAGTATCTACATCACTCAAAGGAAGTATGTACTTGACATGCTTTCTAAATTCAAAATGGAATACACTAAGTGTGCAGGTACACCCATGGAGATCAACCATAAGCTAAGTGCTTATGAAGGAGAATTCATTGAGGACATCACAAGCTATCAAAGCTTTGTAGGAAGCTTGAAATATGCAACTCTCACAAGGGTGGACATATGATATAGTGTTAGCATACTCATTCAATTCACGCATAAGCCAAGGAAGCCGCATATGGAAGCAGCCAAGAGAGTGCTCAAAGACTTGAAGGTTACAATCAATGAAGGAATTTTCTACCCCTTCACCTTAGAAATTGATCTCAAACTCTACTTAGATTCAGATTGGGCTAGATCTAAGGATGATAGGAAGAGTACATTAGGTTATTTGTGTTTTGCAGGTTCAAAGTTAATCTCATGGTCTTCAAAGAAGCAAACAACTGTTGCTCTATCATCTATTGAAGTTGAATACAGAGGATTGGCCAATGCAACACAAGAAGCAATGTGGTTGAAGTGTTTATACTCAGAGTTGGGTTTATTTACCTCAACTCCTCACATCTTTGGTGATAATAATAGTTCACTTCACTTAGCAACTAATCCTGTTTACCATGCTAGAACCAAGCATATTGAAGTCCACTATCATTATGTAAGAGAAAAATTATCGAGCAAGGACATTCAATTGTCCTATGTATCTACTGTTGAAAATCAAGTCTCAATCATGCAAAAAGGCTCAACCACGAGTTTTTCAAGTGGAGCAATAAAAAAAAGAGGCCCCAAAGTCATGGAATAAAGTTAGAAGCTCCACCAAACTCAATCAAATTCAAATCTCATCAAATCAGCCACCAAAAAGTGCACCTACACTGATTGGTGGGTGGTTAGCTAGCTTGTAGGAAAAGTAAAACTCTATATAAGCATCATCCTGCCTTTGTTTCTTGATTTCTATGCATTCCACGAGTTTCCAACTTAGTTTAGTGAAGTCATAAACTCCAGCAAGCAGCCCCCTTGCTTGCTTACCTCATTTTCTCATGATTGCGCTCCTCTCTATCTAGAGGTGTAGTTAGGCTTTTCCAAATCTGATTGTATGAGATTGCAGATCATTATTTGTTCTCTCATTGTACTAATTTTCATTGATTTCAAGCTTCATTTGGTCTATTACATTGTGCCTTGAACTTTGCTGCACATAGGCAGAGAGTGTTGCACATAGGTAGCCTGTATTGCAGAGGGTGGTTCTGCCAGTTGGAATATCCATTTGGGATTACTTAAATCTTGTTGTGTAGCGCTTATAGTCTACTACAAGTGTGAAAAATTTCAATTTACGTCTCTGTACATGGACAGAGAAAAGTTCAGAACAGTGAGCATATATCACTGCTTGTGGACCTAGTGGAGGGCAGCCATCTTCCATTTTTGCCTTGGGGTGTTAGAATCTTCCCCCGTCAGTGGCATAAGAGCCATTTTGGAGGCTTGGAGACATCAATGGCATCATGTTGAAGACTTTAAGGGATCAAGACAACTTTTGGAAGCACAAGGAGGACTCATCAAAGCAATAAGACATCGAAAGGGGGCTATGTCGATCGAGATCTCAATTAGTCGAAGGTTAGCAAGGGAGAAGCTATCAAAAGGTAATATCCACACCTTTTAAAGCATACAAACACTTGAGGAGAAGCTAGAGGAGCATCCTAGATCTCAGTATGGTTGAGTATGATGCACAAATAGAGAAGTTAGAGAAAGGCATTTATCAACCATGGAAATTTAGAGTTAGCAACTACCTTATGGGCAAAGGATTGTGGGGATTAGTGAGCAGCACGGAGCCAATGCCTCAGGTACATGATCCACCACTTCAAGGGCAGGTCAAGGCACTTAATGAATGGATAGAAAGGGATAGGAGAGTCATATTCATTCTATCCCAACACATAAGCAATAGCATGATAGGGCATATACAAGACTTGGACACATCCAAGAAGGTTTGGGAGACTTTGGAGAGATTGTACTCTTCATCAACCATGGCAAGGAAGATTCAGCTCAAGAATGAGTTGAATAATCTTAGGAAATCACCAAGTACTAACATAGATGAGTACATTTTGAAGGTTAAGGAGCTTGCAAATGCTTTAGGCTCAATTGGGAGCCCAATCGAAGACGATGATCTTGTTGCTCACACTCTCAATGGCTTAAGAGAAGATGAAAAGTGGAAAGCATTCACCACATCAGTTTATGTGAGGGATTCCCTACTAGAATTTGATCAATTAGTCACATTGATGGTGACCGAGAAGATGAACCAAGGAGGTTCAGAATCAAGGAGGTTCAGAATCAAGGAGGTTCAGAATCAAAGGACAACCAAGCCCAAGTTTTCTATGCAGGTAGAGGCAAAGGCAAAAGAGGTGAACAAAACTCCCAAGGAAGAGGGAGAGGAAGGTCAAGCTCAAGCTCAAGCAACCAAGAAGGCTCGAACCAAAGCTTTAGATCAAGAGGAAGAGGAAGGAGTAGAGGAAGAGGAGGAAGATCACATGGAAGAGAAGCGTCCAATGGAGAATGCTACAAGTGTGGAAAACCGGGCCATTATGCAAGAGATTGTTGGTCCAAAGGAGGAGACAATCCAGGATACAAAAGGAACCAAGGTAATTATGCTAGTACTTCAACAAATTCAAAAAGTGAGAACTTGCTTATGATGTATGGTTCAAGTGAAAGAGTCAATTCAAATTTTACATGGTACATTGTTAGTGGTTGTAGCAACCATATGAGTTGCAATAAAGATGTTTTCTTTAATTTACATTCGCCCATCACTCAAGGACATGTAAAGACAGGGGATGACACTGAGCACAAGATTACACATGTGGGAGATGTTGCATTGAATGGATCTCAAAGCTCCAAGGTGTTGAAGGATGTGTTACATGTGCCAACCATCACAAAGAACTTGGTTTCGATAGGTCAAATGGTTGAAAGTGGTTATGAGGTGAGGCTCAATGAGCAAGGATGTTTTGTTGAAGACCCCATGCAGGACTACAAGCTCATAGCAAAAGGAAAGAAGCAAGGAAGACTCTTCACCATGGAGGTAAAGCCATCAACCCCTCACACTGTCTACTTGTCAATTGGAAATAAACAGATTGCAGAAATTGACTTATGGCATAAAAGAATTGGGCACATAAACTTACAAAGGATGAGGGACATGCAAAGGAAGGGCTTCGTGAGTGGTCTGCCTAATCTTACATCTCAGAATATGCAACATTTGTGCCATGCTTGTCAATTAGGAAAACAAAGCAATGTCATTGAGGAAGGGAGCACATGTGAGCAATAAAGTGTTGAATCTCATACACACAGATGTATGGGGACCTACAAGGGAGCCATCCATTCGAGGTAATAGGTATTTTGTCACATTTATAGATGATCATTCAAGGTTTGTTTGGATGTATTGCATGAATTCAAAGTCAAAGGTGTTTTCCCCCTTCAAGAGGTTCAAAAACCTAGTGGAGAAGGAAACAGGGAAGTATATAAAGACTCTCAGATCGGATGGAGGGGGAGAGTATTTTTCAAATGAATTTTCAGATTTTCTACATGACCATGGCATCAAAAGGTAATTCACTTGCAGGTATACACCTCAACAAAATGGGGTGGAAGAAAGGAAGAATAGATACATAGCAAAAGTGGCTAGATCTTTGTTAAATGAAATGAATGTTCCTAACTCTTATTAGGGTGATGTAACAAATACAGCCATATACATTATGAATAGGTTTCTAACCTCAGGAGTACATGGAGTTACACCTTATGAAGCTTGGTGTGGTAAGAAATCCAACCTTGCACATCTCAAAGTATTTGGTTGTGTGTGTTATGTTCACATACCTCAAGAATTGAGAGACAAGTTAGAGCCGAAGGCAGATAGGTGTATATTTCTTGGATATTCTTCAGAGAAAAAGGGTTTTAGATGGTATAACCCTTGCATCAAAGAGCTTAAGGTATCTAGGGATGTAATATTTGATGAGTTGCTGCCTTGATATGGTAGCAAAGATGTGTTACAAGTTGACGATGGATATGAAGTCGAGAAGAAGTTCAAAGAGCAACAAAGCATGGAGATAAGTGGTCCAACCACTTCAAGCACACCATCAAAGGAGAGTACTACATCAGCTTGGCATGGAAGGACAAGGAATGAAGCTCATTCCAGTGAAGGAAGTAGCAAAGGAAAGGAAAAGGCAAATGATGAAGACCATCGGTGGGTAGACATGGAATCTACAAGTGATGAAGATATGAAAAAAATTAGAAACTCTAGGATTTAAAGCATCTAAACCAAGGAGGAGGAGATTCCTACCACCTAATGGTGAGGTAAGGTCATCCAATAGGGTTAAATACCCTGTTCAAAGGTTAACTTATGATTCATTCGCAAGACACTATGCCTACATGAGTCAAGTTATAGCTTGTGAAGAACCTAAATTTTTTTATGAAGAAAATAAGCATAGGGAATGGATTGAAGCCATGGAGGAGGAGGTCAAAGCACTTGAAGATAATGATACTTGGTCATTGGTGCCAAGAACAAAGGACATGAAAGTCATTGGCAACAAATGGGTGTACAAGGTAAAGAGGCATGCAGATGGGAGCATTTCTAGGTATAAAGCAAGGTTGGTTGCCAAAGGTTTTGCTCAAACTTATGGCATAGACTTTGAGGAAACATTCAGTCCAGTAGCTGAGATGTCCATAATTAGAAGTTTGATTGCAATTTTAGCCTCAAAAGGTTGGAAGATGTACCAGTTGGATGTGAAGAATGCTTTCCTAAATGGAGAGCTTGAAGAGGTAGTCTTCATGAACTAGCCCCAAGGCTTTGAAGATGAGAGGTTTTCACTGTAGATAGTACACACGCGGAAGCAAAATGAAAAGTAAAGTACTCTCACAAAACAAAGAATGTGTGAGACACAAAATGAGTAGACCATGAAATGGGTAAACTCATGTGGATTAGAAATGAGCTTGCCAAGAGCATGGAGTAGGCTCCCCAAGCTTCTAACCAAGTATAAATGAGGGGAGAGGCCCTCTTTATATAGATTTGGGAGGGGCTCTCAAAAGTACATCATATGTAGGATAAGTCTCCTGAAAGGAGAATGAATACAACTGGTAGAAGCACATGGCAAGGTACCCAAATACAAATACAAATGGAAATAAACTGGAAATAGAGTGTCTCCTAGATACAAAATGGAGATGCACTCAAGCGGATACAAACGTAAATGATGTAGGAGCGATCATGTCATCAACACCCCCTCTGTAGCTCCATTTTGGAGTGGCTGAATGCTGCAGAGGTCCACCAAGCATTGAAGTGGTATTGGAGGTAAAACCTTCATGAACATGTCCGCCAGGTTCTCTTGAGAGGTGCACTGCTCCAAAGAAATCTCTTGGGATACGATATCTTGCGGATGAAGTGGTACTGGATCTCGATATGCTTGGTTCGAGCATGGAAGACTGGATTCTTGGCGATGGCCAAGGCTGACTGACTATCCGTGCTAATGCATGTCAGAGTATCCTACAAAACACCAATGTCAGATAATAAATGTCGAAGCCAGATGGCCTCACATGCTGCAAAGCTGGATGCTCGGTACTCGCCCTCGGTAGATGATAGAGCAACTGTAGGCTACTTTTTATTGCCCAAGAGATAGGTCCTGAGGCAAGCAAGAATATATACCCAGAAGTAGATAGTCGAGAATCAGGATCACCATCCCAATCTGAATCTGAATATCCAGTGAGTTCGATGCCCCCTATATACCAAAGACCATGATGTCGGGTGAGAGCAAGGTATCAAAGTAGTCTCTGAGCAGCATCCCAATGAGTCTGATGTGCAAACTGACTGAGTATACCAACTGCATAAGAAATATCTGGTCTAGTGTTGGCAAGATAGAGTAATGAGCCAACAAGCTGTTGATAGGTATGCACATCCACAAGTGATGATGAGTCCTCCAGTGTAAGCTTGATGTTTGGATCAAGTGGTATAGAAACTGAGCAACATTGGTCCATGTTATCTTGCAAAGTAGATCAGAGCAGTACTTCTTTTGTGATAGGAATATACCTTCTTTTGTTTGCCAAACTTCCATACCCAAGAAGTAGTGTAGTAATCCAAGATCTATCATAGAGTACTCAAGATGAAGCTGTGTGATGATAAACTCGATGCATTCTTCGTCTGAGCCTGTCAAGATCAAGTCATCTACATAGAGAATGATGATGGCTACTAAGGACTCCTTTTGATAGATATAGAGATTAGCATCAACATTGCTTCTGTGAAATACCTTGTCTTCAAAGAACTTGTGAATCTTTTCATACCAGGCCTTGGGAGCTTGCTTGAGTTCATAAAGTGCTTTGTGAAGTTTGTATACTTGATCTTTCTTTCCTTTGATCTTGAAGCCTTTAGGTTGTTCAACATATACTTCTTCTTGGAGATTGCAATTGAGGAAGGCACTTTTGACATCTAATTGATAAATGGGCCACTTGAAGTGAGCACTGAGTGCTAAGATAGTTCTGATGGTTGTGAATCGTGCAGTCAGGGCAAACATTTCTTTATAATCTATGCCATTTGCTGCTTGTAACCCTTAGCGACTAATCTTGCCTTATATTTATCTAGAGTGCCATCAGACTTGTATTTGACTTTGTATATCCACTTAACTCCTATGACCTGATGGTTGGTTGGTTTGGGAACTAATGTCCAAGTCTTGTTCTTTGCTATTGCATCCAGTTCCTCTTTCATAGCTTCTTCCCACTCTGGTTGGCCTTGAGCTTCTTTGTAGTTGGATGGCTCTGGAATTTGCTGAATTTGGTGCATTAGAGCATAATTAACATAATGACTTTGTTCGTGTTGTCTCTTATGAAGAAGTCTTTGAGATCTGCGTGGTTGTTGTAAAGTACTAGCTTCTGAGTTGGAGTTTGGAAATACTGAGTCCCCCTCTGAAGTGTAGATAGGTGGACTAAGACTTGTACTTGAATCTTTTCTTGAGTATGAGGAAGCTTCATTGAAGATTACATCCTTCGAAATGGTGATGGAGTGGTTTTCCAGATCATATAGACGGTATGCCTTTGATTGGTCATTGTACCCTATGAATATGTGTTTCTTAAACTTTGATTGTAACTTGTTTCTATCTTCTTTTGGTACATGGACAAAAGCTTCACTACCAAAGACTCGAAAGTAATTCACATTTGGTTCCATAGTATGCTACGAAGGGTGTTTTGTTGTGTAATGCACTTGTAAATCCTCGATTAAGAATGTGAATGGAAGTATGCACGGCTTCTACCCAGAACTTGTAGGGTAGATCCTTGTGCTTAAGCATAGTTCTTGCCATTTCCATCACACTGCGTATCTTTCTTTTAGCGACTCCATTCTAGGATGGAGTATGAGGTTGAGTGAC
The DNA here is from genome assembly GCA_020310875.1 of Ceratopteris richardii. Lineage (NCBI taxonomy): Eukaryota > Viridiplantae > Streptophyta > Polypodiopsida > Polypodiales > Pteridaceae > Ceratopteris > Ceratopteris richardii. The sequence continues at coordinate 123,833,979 of CM035426.1, forward strand.
TTGTCTTTTGATCCCTTTCTAGTTGAGAAAGTTATCAAAGTCATGATTGATAAACTCACCACCTCCATATGATCTGATGGTTTTAACTTTAGTCGAAACTTCATTCTCAACTTCCTTGATCCAAGTTTGAAACTTAGAGAATGTGTCTGCCTTTGACTTCAAAAAGTACACCCAAATATAGTGAGAGTGGTCATCTACTAGAAGATAAAAGTAGAGGGATCCACTCAGGGATTGGGTGTTCATGGGTCCACATAAGTCCATGTGGATAAGGGCTAGAGGGTTCCTCGCTCGTGTTGAAGCTTCCTTGGGAACTGAGGCCATATGTTGCTTGCCTTGGGTGCAAGCTTGGTAGACATCAGTAAGTTGCCCTATCTTTGGCAATTCCTTCACAAGTTGGGATGAAGAGAATTTTTGATCAGTAAGAGGTGTGGGCATTGGCTTCTGTGGAGATGAAGAGTTCCTCACTAGAGCAGTGGGAGCTATGTTGGGATCCTTTGGATGCTTGCCTAGATGTAGAAGCCTTCGATGATTGTTTCTTTTTATAGCAAAACTTTTCTAAGTGTCCTGATTTTCCACAAAAATTACAAGTGAACTTCTTCGATGAATTATGCAATCCTTGCTTAGATCCATTGCTAGCATGATGACTTGTGGTTTTGCCCTTATTGAATGGGCCTTTGGCCTTCATGGCAGACTCTTGGGAGGAAGTTGATTTGGCTCGCGAGTCGTGAAGGAGCAATAGTTGACGAACCTCTTCCCAAGTTAAGAATTGGCCGCGATTATACAAAGTTGTGACAAATGTCTCGTACGACTTAGGTAACTTGTTAAGAAGCCTAATGGCCATGTCTTCACTAGAAATCTGCCTATCATATAGTGCTAATTTATGTAGGTAGTCCTCAAATTAGGCTTGGTAATTGTATCGTGTGGTTGAATGGTCAAATTATGAAACTCGGCCTCTAGTGCATATATTTTTGAAGGGGTTTTGTCTTCATACAAAGCGGCTAGTATCCCAAGCGTCCTTGGACGTCTTACAGGCCGTGATATGTCCTTTCGTCAGTTCCTCACAGGCAAGTAACAACTGATCTAAAGCTCGTTTGTCCTTGACATTCCACACATGCCAATTGTCTAAGTTGATATCGCTATTGGGTTCGAGGTCTGACCCATCTACTATCTGATGAAGGAGATTCATGTAGAGATATGTGCGCATGACATCTTTCTATAGATTGTAATTTTGTCCATTGAGGCGTTCATCCTTAGGCATAAAAATAGGGGTGAAAGAGGGTAAGAAGTTAGCCATGGCTAATGAGCTACCTTCACTTTTGGTCATTACAAAGCTTTGAGGATAAAGTGTTTAGAAACTCTATCAAAGACACTTGCCAAAAATGCCGCTTCAAAATAATTGCAAATCTTGAAATGAACAACTGGATGCCACACTTAAAATTATTGGGAGAGGGGGGGGCTTAGAGTAGCCCTGCACTTGTACATCATCAAGATAAGTCGACGTGAGAGGAGGGCTTAGAGTAGCCCGTTGCACACAAAAACAACCACACTTGGGGGCTTAGAGTAGCCTTCCAAGACACATGCACAAGATCCTTTTCTTATAGTTTGAAATTACAAGAAGGGCACTTAGTGCCAAATGATATCTTTGAGGGAGAGGATTAAGATCTCTTGGAGAAGTGGCAAAGGAACTTGGTAAATTACAAAGTTGCCCTTTGAGTGGTGCTAAATTGAGTGCTACAAAGGTTTTGGCAATGATGCCAAATGTATGGCGACATCAAATAATGTTGTCACAATGAAGGTTAAAGTTCCTACGTCAAAGGACAAAGTGATGATGCATAAAAATCTTCTGAAGATGGCAATGAAATTGTTTTGCATCCCTCAAGGAGATGGTTAAGACTTTAAAAATGGAAACTGTTTCCTTATAGAATATTATGGAGGTGTGAAACTGAGTGATCAAAGATGATTCCTCTACGGGATGCTGACATTTTCCTCATCTAATGTGTGTGTGACTATGCTGATAGGCGGCAAAAACAAATGATAGCACAATAATTTTGTGGCGTGATTTTCTTAGAAAATGGCATGCATTTGAATGCACTAATCACATGAAGGCATCACTGAGCAGGCAATCAGAGAAAGGATCAGTCACCACATAGCCAGATTAAAGTTAGAAAGCAGTCTGACGTGGAAGAGTAAACTTAGAAAAGCCTAAAATGGCTGCACAATCATCCAATTCGGCGCACAAACTGCTAATTTGTCACCTTGCCAAAGTCGACGCACTATGTAGTTATGCATGGGAAGATCATATAGATTATTTGGGTTCTGCTCAATTCGCAGAAATAGCTGGCAGCGATCTCAGAACTGGATACAATGAATCCTAAGGCGCAGACCTCTACACAGAAGAAGTGGCTCCGATGAAGTCGCCCGCCCCTTGTTTGCGTGGCTGGAGTTAAATTTCACATTGTGAATGGAAGTCCGAGGCTGTAATGGCTCTTGTCAATGGGACGAGTATACTGTCCATTGTAGTCATCTCTTGCCCACATGATAGCTGTCGATTGTCGAGCATCACTCACTAGTGTGCTTCATCCTCACCAGATCAGAGTGCTTAGCTTAGACTGATGAGCAAGGCAGTGGCGATGGTGCATGCTCCTGAAGGTATGGAAGTGGGCACTGGGTAAAGGTTCCAGAGAACACCCTTCTCTCTCTCTCTCTCTCTCTCTCGTAACACTAGCCCGCTTCAGGTTCTTTGCGAAGAGAAGTTCTCTCTGTAGCTGTTTCATACTACAACCGATTTGAGTAGCCCGAAGGTGGAGAGAGACGCCTTCTGATTCTCCTGCATTGTTGTGTGCTTCTGAACGAGGAAGATGGCGTAGGGAGTGTGCTTGCCTCTGATGTGCTGGAGATTTTTGTACGCGCTCGAGATGGTAGCTCTCAATGGCAGTGAGAGAGTGTCAATCGTAGATCTTTGTGCATGTCGTTGAGCCAGCCGATGAATCCGAATCCAATCACTGTGAGATCGGTGCACAGCCAGTTGCGTGTGAAGCAGGTCACTTGTGAGTCGCCTCTGACATTGGCTAATTTCAATGATGTTGAGGTAGCAGACGAGCTGCACCGGAATGGGTTGGCAAGGTTGATGGAAGAGGAGGAGGGAGAACTGTAAGATCTTGATACAGGTGCTTTGATTCACTATGACGTAAGGTCTGCCTGATGGAAATCACTCAATGAGCACAGGTCTTCAAAAAAACGCTAAGGAGAACAATCAAAATGTACTGCACACCACCGAATCACAAGGTAGCAAATGAGTGCACAGCAGTGTTTAGAAACACTTTAAAAGTGGAGATTAAGCATCGACTTTGTGCATATGACTAGAAAATTGATACACAATAACTCCAAAGTGATGACAATCGCTTCAAATGATTAACGCTTTTACAATGAGCTCAATGAGGGTGGGAGGGAGGGAAAATGGGGTAAAATGTGAAGAAATTGATGAAGAAAATGGGATAAAACATGAACAAATTGATGAAGAAAATGGGTGGAAGGGTGGGCAAATGGGTGAAATGAAGCCTCAAAGAGTGAAGTGATGGCAAAATGCTTCTCCAAAATGAGTGGAGAGCAACACCACCAAACTCAAGCACCATCACCACCAAAATTACCACCAAACGCACCACCAATGTAGAGAGTACACACGCGGAAGCAAAATGAAAAGTAAAGTACTCTCACAAAACAAAGAATGTGTGAGACACAAAATGAGTAGACCATGAAATGGGTAAACTCATGTGGATTAGAAATGAGCTTGCCAAGAGCATGGAGTAGGCTCCTCAAGCTTCTAACCAAGTACAAATGAGGGGACAGGCCCTCCTTATATACATTTGGGAGGGGCTCTCAAAAGTACACCATATGTGGGATAAGTCTCCTAAAAGGAGAATGAATACAACTGGTAGAAGCACATGGCAAGGTACCCAAATGCAAATACAAATGGAAATAAACTGAAAATAGAGTGTCTCCTAGATACAAAATGGAGATGCACTCAAGCAGATACAAATGTAAATGATGTAGGAGAGATCATGTCATGAACATCCACATCATGCAGGCTAAAGAAGGCTCTCTATGGACTCAAGCAATCCCCAAGAGCTTGGAACCAAAGACTTGTGGACTACCTGGTAAAATGTGGATACAATCAGAGTCATGCAGACCCATCACTCTTTGTGAAGAAGGAAGGTAGCAAAATTGTTTTCATTTGTATATATGTTGCTGATTTGATCATTATAGGGGATGATGAAGCCAACATCAAGGACATAAAGAGGAAGCTTAGAAGTGAGTTAAAAATCTCCTATTTAGGGATTTTAAAGTACTTCATTGGGATTGAAGTACTATATAAAGAGGAAGGTATATACTTGATGCAAAGGAAAGACATTCTTGATCTTTTGAAGAAGTTTGGCTTGTGTGATTGCAAGCCCAATTCAAATCCATTAGAAGTAAATGTTAAGCTAAGTGCTCATGAAGGTGAAGAAGTGAAGGATGTGACCATGTATAGGTCAATAATTGGTTCTCTCTTGTATGCTACTATGACAAGACCTGATATTGCACATGTAGTTGGAGTGTTATCTCAATTTTTGCAAGCACCAAGAGTACCTCATCTTGTTGCAGCCAAAAGGGTACTTAGGTACCTCAAAGGATCAGTGAATGAAGGTCTATATTATCCATTTGATGATGGATTAAATGTACAAGCTTATTGTGATGCTGATTGGGCAGGTTCCAAAGATGACAGGAGGAGCACTAGTATCTTATCATGCTAGGGAAGAAGACCATCTCATGGATGTCAAAGAAACAACCAACCGTGGCTCTTTCATCGACTGAAGCTGAGTATAGAGGCTTAGCACAAGTCTCATGTGAGCTTATGTGGCTCAAGAAGTTGTTTGTTGATCTTGATTTGCAGGTTAAGCAAGTACCTATTTTTTGTGACAACATAAGTAGCATATGCTTGGCTCAAAATCCGGTGTTCCATGCAAGGTCGAAGCATATAGAAGTGCATTACCACTTTATTCGAGAGAAGATCATGTCAAAGGATGTCAAGGTGGAGCATGTCAATACAGAGGACCAATATGCAGATATATTTATCAAAGCATTGGATGGAGTAAAGCTGCAACACTTCAAGGCATGCATTGGAATGAAGGACCTAGGCATTGAGACTTGAGGGGGAGTGTTGAAAATCAAGTCTCAATCATGCAAAAAGGCTCAACCACGAGTTTTGCAAGTGGACCAATAAAAAAAAGAGGACCCAAAGTCATGGAATAAATTTAGAAGTTCCACCAAACTCAATCAAATTCAAATCTCTCCAAATGTAAAATGGAGAAGCGAATCCCACGAACTTGGTAGATGCAAATCATGGAATTAAAGTATTAGATGACATTGGCCTATGATGGAGCAACTTCTAGGTGGAATCCCACCACGTTTGAATTCAAAAATCTCTATAAAACCACATGAAGAAAGTTGCAGATTAGAGCAGACTTTTTTTCTACAATTGGAGGAGATTGCAATCGAGATTTGGATCATCATTGAAGCACACATTGTGCTCCACCTTCCCATGCTTCATCCCCAATCCATGCATGTGCTATATGTGCAATACAGATTGATTTCTTAGATCATCTTTGGAGTCCACTTCAACTGCTATCTCAGGTTTACATTGTGTTTTTTAGTCAACTTTGATCAATGATTTCTCTCTGTGTATTACTCTTTTGAAGTGATTTAAATTGGTATATGTAAAGTGATAAATCTATCTACTTCATCTCAATTTTTATCATATTTGGATCTTTAGTCTAAGAGCTACATCAATTTGAACTAACCTATGTATGCAAGTAGACTATTCCTGAAAAGTCACGATGACACCCCAATGTTCCTAAATTGATTTCTCTCTTAGTATAGTCCATTAAAATTCATCAAATTTTTTGCTTTAGATTCATTATATATTCAATCAAATTTGTGCAAAGTTTCTCTAGTCAATCTTAGCAGGCTATGAGCTCTGAGTGAAATTCTAGAGTACTTTCCACCCCAAAATAGCAAGTTTTTTGACCATCTGTTTGTGTCAAGTCATCTGTTTTGATCAATCAATTTGAGAATGATCTGCCAAAGCATTAAGGAGGTATTAATGCTTTATTAGCAAGTGCAAAGTGTCGACTAAGTATCCTTGAAGTAATATTGGCAGGTATAGAGCATGTCTTTTGCAATATCAACTTCATCTTTGGACTGTGTCACCATCTCTTCTCACATACAAGACAGAGTGGCATATGATAACAAAGAGAAAACAAAGAAAATGGTAGTAACCCTAGAAGGGTGCAAAGAGAGATGCACCTATATAGGTAAAGATTCGTCCTTAGAAGAGGAAGAAGATCTCATATAATTGTTATGGGAATATAGGGATGTATTTTCTTGGACTTACAAAGATTTGAAAGGTGTAGATCCCTCTAGGTGTTCTCATTGAATTCCTTTGACACCTGATGCTAAACCATCTAAGAAAATACCTTATACCTATAACATTATATATGCAACCAAAATTAAAGAAGAAATATACAAAGTATAGACAGTTGGATTCATATATGAGATAGAGCACACTGAATGGATTTCCACTTTGGTGATTGTATGAAAAAAGAATGGAAACTGTGGGTTTGTATTAACCTAAAAAAGGTTAATGTTACCACCATCTTCATGATATAATCAAATAGCAATTGCTACAGAAGATCAACACAAAACTATCTTTGCTACAGAATGGAGAGTGTATGCATTTAGGGTTATGGCTTTTGGTTTAACCAATGCCCATTAACTTTTCAGGGATTGATGTGCCATGTCTTTAAAGAATTTTTGCAAAAAGAATGGAGGTCCATGTAGATTATTTAGGTACATATTCATGTCACTGTCCAACCCATATACAAGAACTTAGGAAAATATTCGACAAATGTAGACAGTATCAAGTGTGTTTGATTTCTAAGAAATGCATTTTCATGGTGAGACAAGGTTAAATATTGGGACAAAAGTGCCAAATCAGAATAAACAATTCCATATACATGTGAAATGCATTTATTTTTTCCATTGGATGCATACTTGCACAACCACTAGATGAAGGAAAGCTAGATCACTTGATTGCCTATGCCAATAGAGAATTAAACCAAGATGAATGAAATTATACCACAAATGAGTGAGAAGGCTTAGGAATGGTCCATGTAGTGAAAAAGTTTAGACATTACCTACTAGCCAACAAATTCAAGTTATTTATTGACCAAGCTCTATTGTATTTAGTCAATAAACCCTATAACACAAGAAGGATAGTTAGATGGTTTCTATTACTCATGGAATTTGATTTTGAAATAGTGGTCAAGAAAGGAAATACACATATTATAGCTGATCATTTGTCTAGGATGAATCATGGAGAACCAATAATAGGAGCAGTAGATGAACTATCAGATACCTACTTATTCAACCTAGAAGTCTGTCCTAAATGGTCTGGAAAATTGGTACCTATAATCACACATGGACTGAGTCATGGGATCAATGAAGTTAGAGACCAAGAACTCTGGAAAACACGAAACCTACACATAGTAACAGTAAGCTTATATTACAAGGATTCTAATGGAATACTTTTAAGATGTGTTGAAGATGAGGAATGAAGTAGTCTAATCAAACAAGCCCATGAGAATAAATGGAGAACACGTAAAGGAGTTAGTGGAACAACTCAGGAATTAAAGAGATTAGGAGTGTATTGGTCAATCCTACAAAAGGATGTACATGAATATGTAACAAATTGTCATGTGTGTCAAATGTCTACCCCAAACAAACACTCATCTATATGCTATTCAACTATAGCACGTGAGTGGAGTAAACCACTAGTTGGAGTCACGAACATATCACGAAGTAGCGATCCTAGCTAGAAAAAGAGCCTTGGAAGAACAAAGTAAAGACTATGTAATTCAAAATTAATTGTTCAAACGAGGAAAGGATAATCAACTATGATTGTGTAAACATGAAGGAGAGTACCTACCCGAACATATCCCAAAGGAGCAAACCTAGCCAGAAAAGGAGCCTTGGAAGAACAAAGTAAAGAATATGTAATTCATGGAAAGCAATTGTTCACATGAGGAAAGGATAATCAACTATGATTGTGTGTACATGAAGGAGAGTACCTTCCCATATTAGAAATGGCACATGCTAGAGAAATTGGAGGTCATTTTTCAACAGATAAGATTGTTATTCTCTTTGCAGGGTTATGGTGGCCAACACTACATATGGATGCGAAAACTTATGTGTGAAGGTATGATGTATGTCAATGAACTAAGTATCCAATATGACGAGATGACATGCCTTTGAGACCAATGATCAGTGCAAGAGCTTTCTCTAGATGGGGAATATACTTTATTGGACCCATGAATCCCCCAACAAGAGGATCTCATGTAGAGTATATCATAGTAGCTATCGACCATTTAACAAAATAGGTAGAAGCCAAAGCCACAAAGAAAAATGATGCTCATACTACCACAAATTCTTATTTGAAAACATTTTTACAAGATTTGGACTCTCCATTGAGAGATAGTTAGTGATAGGGGTATGCACTTCATAAATGAGGTCATTGAGTCATTGATGAATGAATCCCTAGTGAGTCATAAAAATTTATCACCCTATCACTCATAAGAGAATGGCCAAGCAGAAGTGCAAAAAAGATACTATGAATTATGTTCACTAAGATAGTAAATAACAAAAGATTTGATTGAGATAAATAATTGCATCGCGCATTTTGGGCATTTTGTGTAGCTTATAAAACAACTATTGGAACTACACCTTTTAATCTAGTTTATGGTCAAAATTCAGTATTAGCAATTGATTTCTTGGTTCCTACTCTATGATTAGCACAAAAATATTAATGAATAGGACATGAGCTATCCAACCAATTAGATCAAATCAAGAAATTGCATGAAACTAGATCACAAGTGGTAGTAGGCAATTTTGCTGCTAAGAGAAGGCAAAAAGCTTACTACAATGCTCACATCAAAGATAAAGGTATAAGAGTTGGCTATCTAGTTCTAGTTTATACATTGAAAAAACATGCCAAAAAATTACAACAAAGAGGATATGGTCCTTTGATCATAAATCATATCTTCTCAAGTGGAGCTATTAATCTAGCTACATCGGATGGGGACATACTACTAAACTATGTAAATGGTTGTAGAGTCAAGAAATACATGGAACCCTTGATGGAACAAACCTTGAATAGACTTTTAGGAGCAAAAAATAGAAAAAAAAATAGGAGGAGAGAATAAGAGAAGAAGCAAGGCTAGAAGCCCTAGAAAGAATTAGAAAAGGGAAGGAATGGATCAGAGAACATGATGAGGGATACGTACATGGTGAAGAACCCATTCCCATGGCTAATTATCATAACACAAAAATCAAAACCCTAGGAAGCCAAGCAAGGGAAGCATATTTAAACCTAGGGTTTGGAAAGGAGGAATACCACTCGATAGATTCTTTAATTGATACATGAGTAGCCGTGAGTAGTGTGCCTATTTCTTTAGTTGAAAAATTAAAGATGCCACTCACACCTACAAAGGCTCATATGAATGGAGTTGGGGGAAAGATTATTGAATGCCTAGGAGATGTAACCTTATCCTTACATTTGGGGAACAACACTATGCAACAAAGACTTTTGGTATATGAAGATTCTGATCTGCTAGAAGAACTAGTTCTAGGACAAGATTGGATATACAAATATGAGGTTATAGTACATTTAGCCCAAGGATATATTTCAGCCAAGGTAGGACATAGAGAATTCTTTAGTCTCCTAGATGTGAAACCACTCAAGATAGCTGATAGGAAAAACCCTAATGGACCAAATCAAAGTATGCATGAATTAGAATCCCAACCAAAATCTTTATCTAGGGATTCTATTCTTCCACCTACCCTAAGTGCTAATGAAATGTCTTATTCTACTATGTGTGATCAACTAACCCCTCCTTCTAAAGAGACCATTGTGGAGAACCACAATGATGTTATTAATTCTCGAGAGGAATCTAGAAAGCCATCTATAATTTTGGCAATGAGCATGAATTGCCACGAGTCAAAATGGAGAATCAAATAGATATGGATTTGCAAGGATCACCTTCAAGAATATAAATGAAAGATGCATCAATCATAATTAACCAACCATAGAAGAAGAAGGTCAATCAAGAAAGACAGAGCACAACAAGTCAACTCAAGGAAAGTTCAAGTATGGCTACCCAAAAAACTCATTGAAGCTTAATGACAAAAAAATCAAATTTGGATCCCAACAAAGATATTAGAGGAAGCCAAGGAAGATATGAGAGCATTAGCTAAGGAGATCAATCTCCAATAGAGGTCTAGTATAAAATCTCAAGCAAAGCCAAGGAAAAAAACGCCAAAGAAACCAAGGAGACATGTACTCAATGCAAATACATCTCGTAGGTCACAATAAGAAAGTGGCACCAGAACCATACCCACCCGTTCTCCACACTTTGCCTTGAATGATTGACACATGGAATAAAGCTATAATAGAGGCTTACTTGAGGCTTCCAATTTACAAACCAAATTTTAAAAGATGCATACAAGTAATGAACATTTTGCATCCTGCAATAGATTAACCATCAGTGATCAAAGTAAAAGTCATGGATTTACAAGGCAACTGGAAATCCATTCGCTTCATGCATGAATTAATTAAGGAAACTTTTGGATGGGTGAAAGATGGCATTACAAACTTGAGGGATGAAAGCCATGAAGCTAAAAAGAGGACCTTCATAGACATCAATCAAATGGATTTTGAGGAAGAAGTACATTTGGTGCACCAACATTTCTGCTTCCCACACATGCATACGTATATAGCACCACATAAGATAGTAGTTCAACTATCATCTCATGTAGTGAAACAAATTAAGGACTTTTTGAAGCCAAGAAGTAGTGGGACATTAGAAAATTATTGAATGGTAGTATTGCCCTGAAAATTTTGATATATCATCCTTTGAACATTCAGGAACATTTGAGAGAGATGCCATCCACCATGGAAATGGAAAAATATGCCAAATCAGCCACTGCACCTAAAAAGAAATGAGGCATAGTGATAACTGATGAGGCAGGAATAAGTTGACGACCTACAATGAGAGGGTCCGAGCAAATGAGGGACTTAGAAGAAGTTGCTACCATGCCCTCTATCAAAAGGATTCACATAGTGCCAAAGTCAACTCTAGCTCAACCACCTCCCATTACAGAGAGAGAGTTGGAGGAAGTGCTACAAACCATGCACACATATTGTTGCTATATTTCAATAGTGACGTGTGTTGATATATTTAGCTAGTGATGTGTGTTGATATATTTAGCTAGTGATGTGTGTGAACACAGTAGGTCCATAGGCACTTTTTTTCCTCTTTAGGAGGTTTTTTTCCCCCAGCTTGTATATACACCTATTGCCCTAATGGGTTACTTATCTTTGTACATTCTGGTGGTAACACATTCAGTATTGTGTGTTGTGCTCCAAGCTTCTTCTTCTTCCTTGTGCTATTCCTGTGCTTCCGCAGACCTCAAACCCCAACAATTGGTATTAGAGCAGGTCCTCGCTTCATCTAGGGTGTCATTGACACCCCTCCGATTAGAATGTCAGAATTGCATGAAACTTGGTGAACATACTCAGTATTTTGGCCTCCAAATGCACTATCGCAATGCTTGTGTAGGCTATTTTGTCTTTTTGTGCCAAAGATATATACAAGTTTCCGTTTGTCAATATAAGCCTCTGAAAGTCTGCTATAGTTTAGCAGATTTTGATAGGTTAGTTTTGTTCAACTTTTTGAGATACAATCAATTTTTTGCATCATGGTATTTTAGTTAGTGGCCATAACTGAAAGCAGTGATTTATTCTATATGTTGGCTGTTGAGGATAAGTTGGATGGTATGAATTACCCATTATGGGCTCATATGATGCATCATGTATTGGTCACAAAAGGACTATGGAATATTGTGAAGGGTGTTGAAAAACATCCTATTACACCTACAAATACAGGTATTGAAGCTGATGTAGATGGCATGGAAGATGGTGATATTCTGTAGATTCTTGTTCGTGCTGTGGTTTTTGCTGCACCTACTATAGAGAAAATTCTTTGGGATGGAAGAGATGCTCAAGCACATGCATTGATAGCCTTATCTATCAAACATGCCATCATTTATCACATTCACTCTTGTAGAACAGATAAGGATGCTTGGGATACACTTATCACTTTATACCAAGCAAGGAATGAGGCTCATGTTGCTTACCTCTGAAAACAATTGGAGAGTGAGCACATGAATGAAGGAGATTGCATGGACAAGTTTTCGATAAAGATCAAAGATTTGAAGGAACACTTGATTAGTGTTGATGAAGTCTTGGCTGACAGTTCACTTGTGCAGAATGTTTTGAATGGTCTTCCCAATTCATATCAAAGTTTTGCTTCTACTCTTTGTTTGATGATAAAAGGCAATCCAAATGCCTTAACATTTGAGGAGTTAGTCTCTATTTTGTTGCAGAAAGATTAGTCTAGGTAGAATAGGTCCATTATGTGTGTTGCAAATCAAGCTTTTTTGGCTAGTCAGAAGGGCAAAGGTTAATGGAGCTCTTCTACTAGTAAGCAAAAATTTGCTAATTCTACACAATCAAAGAAGGATGACAGACATGACACGAAAATAGAAAAGCAAAAATTGTCTTGCAAGTAATGTAAAGCAAATGATCATGTCATAAAGAATTGTCCAAAACTGGATGCAAAAAAGGCAAAGAAAAAGGAGGCTGTAATGGTTGTTGCAGAGGCCTCTACATTGAAAACAGAGTCTACTAATCTAGTGCTGAATGAAGAATGGGCATTTACTATTGTTTGTAGTTTTGACCCATCTTCTCTTGAACAATGTATGTTTGCAGTAGACTCAGATGTT
>CM035426.1:123851914-123859414 GCA_020310875.1 Ceratopteris richardii
AAATAATGTATCAAAGCTTTTTTGCTATTTCTACATGTTTAGTACTTTTTCTAAGTATCCCATTATTCCCATGAATGGATATCTTTTGAACAAGTAAAAACATTTCTCGTAGCCTGTAAAATGAGCTTTTTCCAATACCATGAATTAAATACCATGCCTTGGTACATACTTCTTTGGCATCAAACATGAAATTGAAACTCAAGTAATGAATTGAGTTCACCCTACCTTTATAGACCATATTCATGCAATCCAATACATATTTGCATCTATTCGAAGAGCATTGTCCCCAAAAGTTTGACCTTGCATCCATTATTTTAGCTCTACTTGCTACTTGACAACATCTTTGTTCACAACAATCATGCATTGAAACCTTCTGAATGCTTTCAAATGAGCATCTCATATTAGGAGTCAATGTAGTACTTTTTCTATTATTCACTCTCACCTTGTGGATGTAACTTCTTTTTTTCCTGTTCTCTTGAGATTATCTACACTCACTATTTTCCATATGAAAATCCTCTTGTTGATTAGATTGCATTTGAAGAGGAGAAACAACTTGTATATCATCAAAACAATGTTGAACATCAATAGCATAAGAATAATTATTCTCTCTGTCTTCACCATCCACATCCTCAATACCATTGCAATTATCATCATCAATGCTATACGATGAATTAAAGTTTAAATTTGGATTCTCTCCAACTTCAACATCTACATCCTCCTTATCCTTGCAATGATCATCTTCAATGCTATACAATGAGTTAAAGCCTAATTTTTGTATCATAGACTCACCATCTTTTGTAATGATTTGGAGTATAGACCAACTCACCATTTTCAAATTTGAAAAGTTTTTAGAGTACAACGTATATGGATCCAAATTTTCATCCATAATAACACCTAGGCAACTTTCTCCTAATTCTTTGCAATTTATAGCATCCCATGGATTTACCAATAAAATAATAGTAGCTGCATATCTTTCACAAGTCTCATGATCCAACAAGATGACACTCTTTATTCAAGTTGACTAGATATATTTTGCTTTGTTGCCATCTTGAGTTTTCCTACAAAAAAATAAATGAGAGATTAACAATGCTATCCAATTGAGCGTTCTTTCAATTATTGTAAAATAATCAAATGAATTAAATCTAAAACACAAATATAAACATCACTTCCACAAAAAAGAATATCCATATTTTCAAGTATAGCATATTTGCATATCCAAGTTGGATAATGGCGCAAACATAAGTTCGACAGTCTATGGCTCCACATTGAACAAAGGCTCAAACTTAAGTTTTCACATGTTTGATTTGAAATTGATCAAAGATCCAAATTAAAATTTGACCCTCTGACTTCCACTCTCTAACTCTCAAATTTAAGTTCAAGTCTCTCTAACTCTCAAACTTAAGTTTGGGCTTGTCCAATTTGAAGTTGAACAGAGGCTCAAACTTAAGTTAGAGATTCTTTGATTCCAAATTTAAATAGAGACTCAAAGTCCAAGTTGAATAGAGGCTCGAACTTAAGTTTGAGCCTTTGTGACTTCAACTTGAATACAAGCTCATACTTGAGTTCAAGCCTCTTTTACTTCAACTTGAATAGAGGCTCAAACTTAAGTTCAAGCCTCTTTGACTCCAAATTGAATAGAGGCTCGAACTTAAGTTCATCCTCTTTGATAATAAATTGAATAGAGGCTCAAACTTAACCTCAACTCTTTTTTACTCCAGTTTAAATAGACTCTCAAACATAAGTCTGAATGCAAAGATTAAAAGATGCTCAAACTTAAGTTCAATAATCTCTGATTCGAAGTTGAGTAGAGTTTCAAACTTAAGTTCAACCCTTTTTTACTCCAATTTAAATAGACTCTCAAACTTATGTTTGAGCCTCATGGACTTCAAGTTAAAAGCTTCACCTTAAGTTCGAGCATATCTAATATCTAAGTTGAATGGAAACTGAAACTTAGTTTGCACTTCTCTAAATCCCAAACTTAAATTTAGGCATGTCTAACTCTCAAACATAAGTTTCTGCTTATAAGATTCGAAGCTAAATGCCTCAAACTTAATTTCTCACCTCTTTAACTCTACTTTGAAAACTAGAGACTCCAACTTAAGTTTGAGCATGACTCACTCTAACTTGAACACAGGCTCAAACTTAATGTTGAATATAGACTCC
Source organism: Ceratopteris richardii (assembly GCA_020310875.1). Classification (NCBI taxonomy): domain Eukaryota; kingdom Viridiplantae; phylum Streptophyta; class Polypodiopsida; order Polypodiales; family Pteridaceae; genus Ceratopteris; species Ceratopteris richardii. The sequence goes on from CM035426.1 coordinate 123,854,078, forward strand.
GGTTTGAGTTTGAATCTATTTGACTCCAAGTTGAAGAGAGGCTCAAACTTAAGTTTGAGCCTCTCCAACTTCAATAGAGACTCAAGCTTAAACTCTTAACTTGAGTCGATATGCAAACTTAATTTCTAGCTTCCTTAACTCTTTGAATCTAAGTTGAACACAACCTCAAACTTAAAGTTGAATAGAGATTCCAATTTAAGTTTGAGCCTCTTTGACTCCAAGTTGAATAGTGGCTCAAACTTAAGCTCCAACCTCTCCGACTTGAAGTTCAATAAAGACTGAAACTTAAACTCCAACTTGAATCCCAAACTTAAGTTTAAGCTTATCTAACTCCGAATTGAATAGAGGATCACGCTGAAGCTAAAGCCTCTTTGACTCTAAATTGAACACAAGATCAAACTTAAAGCTGAATAGAGATTCTAGTTTAAGTTTGAGCCTCTTTGCCTCCAAGTTGAATAGTGGCTCAAACTTAAGTTCGAGCCTCTCCGACCTGAAGTTCAATGGAGACTCAAACTTAAACTCCAACTTAAATCGACACCCAAACTTAAGTTCCAGCTTCTCAAACTCCAAATTGAATAGAGACTCACACTTAAGTTAAATCCTTATTGATGCTAAGTTGAACACAGACTCAAACTTAAAGTTGAATAGAGATTGTAGTTTAAGTTTGATCCTTTTTTACTCCAAGTCTAATAGTGGTTCAAACTTAAGTTTGAGCCTCTCAGAACCCAAGTTCAATAGAGACTTAAACCTAAACTCCAACTTGAATCGATACCCAAACTTAAGTTCTACCTTCACTCACTTCAAGTTGAATAGAGGCTTCACTATAAGTTTGAACTTATCTTACTCAAAGTAAACTTAATGTTGAATAGAGATTTCTGTTTAAGTTTAAGCCTTTTTTACTCCAAGTTGAATAGAGGCTCAAACTTAAGTTTGAACATGTCTAACTCCAAATTCAATAGAGACCCAAACTTAAACCCCAACTTGAATGGGCACCCAAACTTAAGTTCTAGCTTCTCAAACTCCCCATTGCATAGAGGCTCACACTTAAGTTAGAGTCTCTTTTACTCTAAGTTGAACGCAGGCTCAAACTTAAACCTGAATAGAGATTCTAGCTTAAGTTTGAGCCTCTTTGACTCCAAGTTGAATAGTGGCTCAAACTTAAGTTCAAGGCTCTCTAACTCCAAATTCAATAGAGATTAAAACTTAAGTGCCAACTTGAATCGACACCCAAACTCAAGTTCCAGCTTCTCAAACTCCGAATTGAATAGGGGCTCACAATTAAGTTAAAGCCTCTTTGACTCTAAGTTGAACACAGGCTCAAATTAAAGTTGAATAGAGATTCTAGTTTAAGTTTGAGTCTCTTTGACTCCAAGTTGAATAGTGGCTCAAACTTAAGTTCAAGCATCTCTAACTCCAAGTTCTTTAAAGACTCAAACTTAAACTTGAACTTGAATCGACACCCAAACTTAAGTTCCAACTTCTCTAACTCTGACTTGAATAGAGGTTAACACTTAAATTAAAGCATCTTTGACTCTAAGTTGAACATAGGCCCAAACTTAAAGTTGAATAGAGATTCTAGTTTAAGTTTAAGCCTCTTTGAATCCAAGTTGGATAGTGTCTTAAATTTATGTTCGAGCCTCCCCGACTCCAAGTTCAATAGAGACTCAAATTTAAAATCCAACTTGAATCAACACCCAAACTTAAGCTCTAGCTTCATTGAATTCAAGTTGAATAGAGGTTTTCCAAGTTTGAACTTATCTTACTCAAAGTTCAAACTTGAGCTCAAGCTTCTTTAACTCCAAAGTTGAATAGAGATTTGATTTCTAATTCGAACCTCGAAGTTGAACACAGGCTCAATCTTAAGCTGAATAGAGACTCCAATTTGAGTTCTCAAAATTATGCTCGAGCCTCTTTGAGTCCAAGTTCAATAGAGACTCAAAATTGTACTCCAACTTGAATCGACACCCAAACTTAAGTTCTAGATTCTCTAGCTCCGAATTGAGTAGAGGCTCACACTCAAGTTAAAGCCATTTTGAATCTAACTTGAACACATGCTCAAAATTATATATTTGAATAGAGATTCCAGTTTAAGTTTGAGCCTCTTTGAATCCAAGTTGAATAATGGCTCATAATTAAGGCCGAGCCTCTTCGACTCCAAGTTCAATAGAGACTCAAACTTAAACTCCAACTTGAATCGACACCCAAACTTAAGTTCCAGCTTCTCAAACTCCGAATTGAATAGAGGCTCACACTTAAGTTAAATCCTTTTTGACATTGTTTTGAACACAGGCTCAACAAAGTTGAATAGAGGTTCCAGTTTGATTTTGACCCTCTTTGACTCCAATTCGAATAATGGCTCAAAGATAAGTTTGAGCCTCTCCAACTCCTTCAAAAGAGACTCAAACTAAAACTCCAACTTGAATCGATACCCAAACTTAAGTTCCAGCTTCTCTAACTCGGAATTGAATAGAGGCTCATACTTAAATTAAAGCCTCTTTTACTCTAAGTTGAACATAGCCTCAAACTTAAACCTGAATAGAGATTCCAATTCAGGTTTGAGTTTCTTTGACTCCAATTCAAATAGTGGCTCAAAAGCAAGTTCGAGCCTCTCCGACTCCAACTTTAATATACACTCAAACTTAAAACCCAAGTTGAATTGACACCCAAACATAAGTTCCAACTTCTAAAATTCTGAATTGAAAAGAGGCTTAAGTTAAAGCCTCTTTGGTGCTAAGTTGAACATAGGCTCAAACTTAAAGTTGAATAGAGATTCCACTTTAAGTTTTATCCTCTTTGACTCCAAGTCGAATAGTGGCTCAAATCTAAGTTCGAGCCTCCTCAACTCCAAGTTCAATAGAGACTCAAACTTAAACTCCAACTTGAATCGACACCTAAATATAAGTCCTAGCTTCACTGACTTCAAGTTGAATGAAGGTTTGAATATAAGTTTGAACTTTTCTTACTCAAAGTAAACTTAATGTTGAATAAAGATTTCTGTTTAAGTTTGATTCTTTTTTACTCCAAGTTTAATAGATGCTCAAAGGTCAAACTTAAGTTCCAGCATGTCCGACTCCAAATTCTATAGACATTCAAACTTAAACTCCAACTTAAATGGACACCCAAACTTAAGTTCCAGCTTCTCTAACTCCAAACTGAATAGAGGCTCATACTTAAGTTAAAGCCTATTTCACTCTAAGTTGAACACAAGCTCAAGCTTAAAGCTGAATAGAGACCAGAGTTTAAGTTTGAGCCTCTTTGCTCCAAGTTGAATAGTGGCTCAAACTTAAGCTCTAGCCTCTCTTTGCTCCAAGTTGGAGAGAGATTGAAACTTAACCTCCAACTTGAATCGACACCCAAAATTTGGTTCCAACTTCTCAATTTCTGAATTGAATAGAGGCTTACACTTAAGTTAAAGCCTCTTTGACTCTAACTTGGACACAGACTCAAACTTTAAGTTGAATAGAGATTCCACTATAAGTTCGAGCCTCTTTGACTACAAGTTGAATAGTGGCTCAAACTTAAGTTCAAGCCTCTCTTACTCGAAGTTCAATAGAGACTCCAACTTAAACTCTAACTTGAATCATATCAAGTTTGAGCCTTTGAATCATATCAAGTTTGAGCCTCTCGGCTTCTCCAGTGAAAAGAGTAGTATTTTTAGCTCAAATCTACTTCGAAAGATGAATGAAAGACACTCAAACTTAAGTTCGAGCCCATTAGCTCTTGCATGCAAATGAGCTAACCCGCTTGAACTTAAGTTCAAGCCTTTGAATGATATCAAGTTTGAGTTTTTTGGGTTACATGATATGAGGCTTGAACTTTCCTCTCAGCTTCTCTAGCAAAAAGAATTGTATTTTTAAGTTGAATCTATGTTGAGCTTTGATCAAAAGATGCTTGAACTTAAGTTCGAGGATCTTATCTCTTCCATCCAAAAGGCCTAAGAGGCTCAAAATCAAATTTGAGCCTCTGAATCATATCAAATTTGAGTCTGTTGGGTCACATGATATGATGCTCCAACTTAAGCTCGATGCTCTCAGCTTCTCCAGCAAAAGAGTAGTATTTTTAACTCAAATCAACTTTGAAACTTGAACAAAAGATGCTGGAACTTAAGTTCGAGCCTCTTAGCTCTTGTATCCAAAAGAACTAAGAGGCTCAAACTTAAACTCGAGCTTCTGAATCATATCAAGTTTGAGTTTGTTGGGTCACATTATATGAGGTTCGAACTTAAGTTCAAGCCTCTCAACTTTTCCAAAAGATGCTCGGAATTAAGTTTGAACTTAATTTCAAGCCTCTTAACTCTTGTACCAACTCAAAATTAAAATCGAGCCTCTACTCATATCAAGATAAACAAAAGATGAACAAAAGTTTGAGCCTTTGAGACATGAACAAAATATGCTCAAACTCAAGTTTGAGCCTCTTAATTGCATCCAAATGAGCTAAGAAGATCGAACTTAAGTTCGAGCGTTTGAATCATATCAAGTTTGAGTATGTTGGGTCACATGATTAAGTTCAAGCCTCTAAGCTTCTACAGTGAAAAGAGTAGTATTTCAAACATATCAAGTTTGAGTATTTTGACTCAAACTTAAGTTCAAGCCTCTCCAACTCCAAGTTCAATAGAGACTCAAATTCAAACTCTAACTCAAATCGACACCCAAACTTAAGTTCGAACTTCACTGACTTCAAGTTAAATAAAGGTTTCACTATAAGTTTGAAGTTATTTTGCTCAAAGTAAAATCAAAGTTGAATAGATATTTCAGTTTAAGTTTGAGCCTCCTTGACTCCAAAGTTGAAAAGGGGTTCCACTTTTAATTGGAGCCTCCAAGTTGAAGGGAGGCTCAAACTTAATGTTGAATAGAAATTCTAGTTTAAGTTTGAGTCTCTTTGACTCCAAGCTGAATAGAGGCTCAAACTTAAGTTCGAGCCTCTCCAACTCCAAGTTTAATAGAGACTCAATATTAAACTCCAACTTGAATTGACATCCAAACTTAAGTTCCAGCTTCTCTAACTCGACATTTAATAGAGGCTCACACTTAAGTTAAAGCCTCTTTGACTCTAACTTGAATAGATGCTCAAAATTAGAGCAAAACAGGGATTCCAGTTTAAGTTTGAGCCTCTTTGACTTCAAGTTGAATATTGTCTCAAACTTAAGTTTGAGCATGTCCAAATCCAAGATCAATAGAGACCCAAACTTAAACTCCAACTTGTATCGACACCCAAACTTAAGTTCGAGCTTCTCTACCTCTGAATTGAATAGAGGCTCACATTTGAGTTAAGCCTCTTTCTCTCTAAGTTGAACAGAGGCTAAAACTTAGAGCTGAATAGAGATTACAGTTTAAGTTT
>CM035426.1:123866914-123871914 GCA_020310875.1 Ceratopteris richardii
ATGACTTGTTTTTTGGACCATCGGGACGGTTCAACTGGACCATCACGACGGTCCCATACCATCGCGATTATCCCAGACCATAGCAATTGTCCACTTAAGATGCCAAATTTCGGGTTTGATTTTTTGGGCTATTTTGAGTGAATTTTGAGTCATTAGTGCATATTGGAGACCCCTTAGCTCATATTTGGAGAAAAACTTGTCTACCAATTTTTACCCTCGAGAGCCTAAACATCCATAACTTTTTCATTTGAAGTCCGTTTTTTGAGCTTTATAGCTCATTAGAAAGCTCTTTTTGATTTCTATGCCACCTCAATTGTTTTTTTAATAATAATGCATTGATAATTAGAGAATACATTGAGGTTGACCCATCTATGGGATTAGAAAAGCGAGGGAGCACTTGGGAATTTCATAAGGAGAAAAAGGGACCCTAAAAGGTGTATATATCGAAGTGTTTGATCATTGATTGAAGAATTGGTCTAAACATTGGATTTTGACAGGTTTAGCATGAGCTATCCAAGAGCAATCAGAGTAGGGAAGGTGAAGCACGCAGGGCCTTTGAAGCACGACTTCTTGGGCAATAGAGCTCAATTATTAGCTTATGCTAAATGTCTAGCATTGTGGATTGAATTAGGATGACAATAGGAACACATCAAGTCCAAGAGATTTAATTTTTTTCAAGTCCAAGAGCAAGATAAAAGTGTGTGAAATGAAAAAAACCTAAAGGAAAGAGCTTAAGTATGACGGAATGAGAACTCGAAATTACAACAAAAAATCGATTCCAGATGCATACATTGAAAGAAGACAAGAATTTAAAGGAATTAAAAACAAAACAAGTGACTGAGAACAAAGAAGCATTGGCGATTAAAAAGTGTATTGAGAGGTCCAGGAAAACAAATTCATGAACCTTAGATCTGGAAAGCATATAGGTAAGTCAGACCAACAAAGCCTTAGTTCATCAGAAGCAAGTGTAGGAATTGCTTCACGTTCGTGGGCACAACAATTGAATAGCTACCTTTATGAGTTGGGCTCAGATACCAGTGAGTCAGAAATGGAATTTAGCATGGAAAGACCAGAAGGAGGGTTAAGCATAGCATATTTGGAAAGACCTGAAGGACCCTACAAAACCTAATTAGAATACGTCCGAACCAACCACTTAGGTGCTCGCGTCTATGAGGATGGTTTGCAAAGATCAGTAGTGCAGTTGCATAACCCTGACCAACCCATGGGATTGGAACGTCCAGTGGTGAAATTCGAGAGAGATTCATACATAGACAAAGAGGGAACAATGTACATCATAAGTACTCAACCTAATCAGACCGATGAGTTTGGTGTAGTCGTCCTCGAGGCCGTCCTATACTTGCTAAACAATCTTGAGCAAGATCTGAAGGAAAAGAGCCACTAGAAGATGAACCTAGGACACCTAGAGGGAAATTTGTACTGACAAGAGTACTAAACCTAGAATGGATCCCTCAGGATAATAGAAGCATTGAATTGTTCCTGAATAAGGACACGGATGAAGCGTTTTGGAGGTACAGAATGGAACAACCTAGTGAGGTAGGCTCCATTACGATTTATGAATTCAAGGACCTAGATACACCTGGAAAGGTAGAATTTTTGGACAATACCTCAAAAAGAATATTTTTAGCACTCGACCATGCAAGACATGCCTACACATGGAGAGGCGAGTTTGTATTCCCCCCATCAAAAACAAATGTAAATGCTAGTCATCATGGGGCTAGGACATCCTCAGCCCATGGTAATCAAAGAGAGAAGAACAAAAAAACATCGGAAGTAACTTTTACTCATCCTATAGGGAGAGATATACCAACCATGGACATCGATAGATTGGAACAACAAATGGAACCAAGACTACCAGGTGGTAGAGATGATCTTCCTCTACTTATACCACGAGAACATCCAAGGATACTAAGACCCACTCAATTAGTAAAGTCGATGAAAAATTACTTTGATGGGACAGGAGATCCCTATGACCACGTGGCCGAATTTAAGCAAGTATTGCGAGCAGAGCAAGTAGAAGACATGTTTATGCAGTACAATGCATTTGGATTCACGCTAAAAAACACGGCTTTAACTTGGTTCCAACCATTGCAACAAAGGAAATTTAGGGATATTCATCACTTCTTAGAGTCATTCATGATAGAATTCTCTAAAAGTGGAATCAGACATGATACTTCTTCATTGATTCACAACTTCAAACACACCACACAGGAAACATCCGCAGTTGTCTAACTCTAATAGATGAGTGAAATCAAATTTAGTATTTGTACACACATAGATAATAACAAGGACACCCATCTTCATCAATGAGTTAGCAAGCTTTATCACATGCGATTCAATCCACAAGGCATATAGATTAAGAAAAGGGTATTTGCATAAGTTAAAATTTATAATTTTTCCAATAACTAGGAAGGGCATAAGGCTCTGAATGGGATAATAAAAGGTGAAAACACTCTCGTTCAATCAGTATTGTCATTATGAAATTATAGTTTTGAATCCAAACGCAACTCTATGCTTCTTCATGCTCATAATAATCACCTTCCTTAGGAATATAATAAGTTTTACCTTTCTAGCATTTCTTCAAGGAGTTCTATTTTTCCTCATGATGTTTGATAATGGAACTTTTCCTATATCCAAGTTTTATATGAGGATTTTATCTTTAAGAATTGGTCCGAGTTCATGAAACAAGTAGTTTTCTAGTTTCTTTTTCCTTGATCCCATACCTTTTCTTCCATTAACACACTAAACTTATTTTTGGAATAAAATATATGATATGTGCTAATGAGAAATTGCACATTATCATTACATTCAGACATTAAAAGGACCATAACTTAGTTGTGGTCTCTCTAAATATATTCATGTTTGATATCTTGTTGAAGCTTTTGAAAATCTCTTAAATTGAAGCATCAATTGCAATTATTTGCGCATTTGCTTCATATCATCAACCAAAATGACCTGTGTCATGCTAGCAGCCATAGTGACCTGCATTGTGCGATCACAATTAAAGAGGAGGATTCATATCTAAAAGTGACCTTATGTATCTACAAAACTGGACAAGGGGAGAGAGAGAGAGAGAGAGAGAGAGAGAGAGAGAGAGAGAGAGAGAGAGAGAGAGAGAGAGAGAGAGAGAGAGAAGAAGAAGAAGAAGAAAGAAAGAAAGTCATATTAAAGTCTTCTAGAGGCCAAAGTTGGCCTATGAGACAAACGCCATGTACAAGTGTAGTAACCATGTGTAGAAAATGAAATGAAATAAACACAAAGCTATCTAGGGCTGGTGAAAGGATGGGGAGACGTGGCTCTGACTCAGCAGATAGTGGCCACCTAATACAGGGGGATCCATAATATGAGTGAGTAAAACACCCTAGCTACTGGTGATGGGGGGAGGTGGGTGTAATATATGGTACATCGGTGGTGGTCTGAGTACCTCCTGAAGGAAGACAACCCAGGGGGTGGTGGTACGCCTATGCTCCATCATGTGGTCGTAGGCGATCTCGGTGCGTGAGATATCCTCCTGATATAGTCGCGGTCGATGGTATCCTACCACACGTGGTCGGCGTCGAGCTCTCTGTGCTGCTGCTTGGTGGAGAGTGAGCCCAATAGAAGGGCCTCTCTGATGTAGCTCAACTCGCTGAAAGAACTGTGTAATGGTCTGCTGGGTACTCACCCGTAGCTGATGTGTGGGTTGTAGTGACAACTCTCGCCTCTCGTATGCAGCTGTGAGGAAGCGCCCCAAGTGTCGCTGGTCTCCCATAGTCATGCACAACTGGAGTGACTCATCTAGCTGGAACTGTGCTCGTAGGTCTAAGTATGCTTGGCATCTGATAACAAAATGTTCCTCACTCTCTACCTGTGTCTGGCATACTGGGCACCACCTCTGCTCACGGGGGACTCCCCTGGATCGACCCCTCTCAATCTCGAGCTGATGTGATGAGACCCAAAGCTGCCCAATGATGACTCAGAGGTGGTGGGGAAGGTATGTCTGCATGTATCTCGGGATCTCGATGAAGCCCGTGTCCGATATATGTAGAAAATGCTCGCGGTAATAGATCATTTTTGATGGCAATGTATCCCTAGGGCTCACCCATGTCCTCTGTATGTATGTATGCCATATCTCTTGACGAATGACCCTATTCCTCTCTTGGTGAGAGAGCGAGTAGGTGGGTGCATGTGAGTCGTACTGTAGTGGTGGTAGCCTGTCTATGTCAAAGCCTTGGTGGGCCAGCCAGTCTCGTGTCTATACATACCATGAGGAGGTATCGCCAGCTAATGCCATATCACGTGATGCCTGGAAAGCACGATAAGCAATGCGCTCTGTATCCATGCTCCAAAGTCTGTGTAATAGGGGAGAGAGAGAGAGAGAGAGAGAGAGAGAGAGAGAGAGAGAGAGAGAGAGAGAGAGAGAGAGAGAGAGAGAGAGAGAGAGAGAGAGAGAGAGAGAGAGAGAGAGAGAGAGAGAGAGAGAGAGAGAGAGAGAGAGAGAGAGAGAGAGAGAGAGAGAGAGAGAACCTTGCAGTGATCGAGTTGTAATCAAATGCATTAGAGAGATGGGATGAAATGCGTTTGAATAATTAGAATGCTCAAAAGCGAATAAGTATTAATGAAAAAATTGTACACAGAGTGTTGTATACAGAGTGTGTGTGTGTGTACACAGAGTACACAAATAGTAGCTCCAAATTTTTTGAGTATCTATTCTCTAAGTCTATCTTTGAGCCCATACACACACATATAGTACACACATAATACACACACAATACAAACACAAAGTACAAATACACAATCCTACATGAGTATATAGGATTAAAGACGAGAGGAATCTAGTAAGTGCTTACTGTGAAGTCTTGTTTTATTGAATGAGGAAATATGTGAATTATCAAATTTTCTGAGCAATATGTCCAGAATAACAAAATATTTGGAGTACCAGGTCCAAGCAAGTAAAGAAATGATTCAACTATAGATATGGTCGAAGCTTTTCTTGAACAACC
>CM035426.1:123876914-123904414 GCA_020310875.1 Ceratopteris richardii
GGAGGCACTAGTCAGCTCCTATGTTCTAAACTCAATTTTTGATTTTCTCTTACCTCATGTGAAAAGATTCAAGACCTCAAGAGAGTCCTCGAATGCACTTGTTGCCTTCTTCTCTTCAAACACTAGAGCTAGGAAGAGCCAACTATGGATGGAGTTCCCTACCTTGAAGAAAAGTCCCAAGAAAAGTGTGACTGATTATGTTACCAAGGTGAAGGAGATTTTAGATTAGTTGGGAAGCATTGGAGAAGTAATTGAAGAAGAGCAAACCATAAGGCAAATCATCAATGGCATCAAAGCTGATGAAAAGTGGGAATCATTCACAACCGCTATGAATTTAAACATGGACATGCAAGTACCTAAGCTCAACACATTGACTGGCCAAATCTTCACACATGAAGCAAAGTTGAATGAGAATGGTGAATTCTCAAAAGGTAATCAATCTTCTGCATTATACTCTGACAAAGCTAAAGCTAAGGATAAGTCAAAGTCTAAGAATAATGAAGATGAAGGTAGCTCTTTCCAAGCCAGCTTCACAGGTAGAGGAAAAGCTAGAGGAAGAGGTAGATGAGGAAAGCAAGGTAGGGGGAGATCCCTAGCATCACAACCTTGCAATATATGTGGTTATTCTGATCACACTACTAAAGAATGTTACAAGAACCCAAGAAATTCCAGAGGAAGAGGATTCAATAGAGGAGGCTATGGATCAAATAGATGCAAATTTAATGGAGGATACAACAACAACTATTACAACAACAATAACAACCATCAAAATGGATAGAGAGGAAGGAAGGAATACAGCAATTACACTAAGGATCAAAGCCAAGAGGACTCACTTCTTCTCATGAACTTACCACTAAAGTAGGGTAAGGATGATAACCATCTTTTCTATAGTGACATGGAGCATATGTGGAAGACCCTAAGCAAGGATTAAGAACGATTGCCAAAGGAGAAAAGATAGGAAGACTCTTCACTTTTGAAGTGGAAGATACCAAGAACATAGCATTGTTTAGCTATGGATCTCAAACACTCTCTAAATTGGAGGTATGGCATAAAAGACTTGCTCATATTCGTGAAAGAACTTTGAAACAAATATGCAAGGATCAAAGTGTACTTGGATTGCACAACATCACAAAGCAACATAGGATCTACAAGTGTGGAGCTTGTCAATTTGGCAAAGCACATAGACAACCTTGTGGAGAATGAGTTATCCTATCTACAACGAGAACGTGTAGTGAACCCTTGTACGTCTAGCACTTGGACAAACAGCTGCATCTTAGATAGCTTGCTGCTCTCAATACAAAACTCAAATGGACCTGTGCCTATCCACACAAGTATGCTGAAGAATTGAGCTTCACTCTCGGACTGATAACTCCCTAAATATATATCCTTTGCAAAAGATATTTGAGAAGAGAAAGTACACACAAATAGCTTTTCAATAAGCTAAAAATCAAGTAATTTGGATGAGTTTTGGTTAGGAAACTCAATTGACCAAAATAGACCACCTGCACACACAAGTATACTGAAAAACTGGACTTCACTCTCTGATAGATATTTCATAGAATATAAATCCTTTTAATGACATATTTGGGACAGGGAAAAAGTACATGCCAAGAACTTTCCAAGAAGCTAAAAAGCAAGAAATTGGGATATGTTTTGGTTGAGAAAGTTAACCAACCAAAATAGACTACATGTCTACATAGGTATGCTAAAAAATTGAACTTCATTCTTTGAATGATATCTCAGAGAATATATAAGATTTGAAGGAGATATTTGAGAGAAAAACAGGTACACAAGATAAGCTTTTCAATGAGGTTTTAAATGCAAGAAATGGTTACGTATACACTACGATATGAGCTTCACAAAAGAGCTGTGTAGAAAATGATGTGCGACTGGAAGAAGTCTATGGGAAGACAAAATGACAAAATGACAACATGAAAAAATGACAAAATGACCAGATCCGACTATTTGGAGCTCTTGCCTCTTTCTCTTCTTGTTTAGAACGTGCTCCCACTCCACTTTTATAACCAATGAGCATGTAAAGAAGTTTGTGCCTCCTTCTTAACTCACCATTTTCATTTGATTGCCCACTATATGCCACTTACTACAAGGAAGATATTGTATCTTTTAATCATCGTGAATTTTGACTAGAATTTTTTTTTCTTTTCTCTTCTTTTCCTTTATCTTTATATTTGGTAAATTTATCCAAGCATAGCTCATGTGAAAATGAGCTTGTACATTTATCTTCAACACTCCCCCTCAAGCTCATTTGGCAGTTATCTTCAACCATGTCCTGTAAATTTATCACATCCTTGAAACCTTTGAGTTTGGAAGCATCCAACAACTTTGTAAACATATCTACAACTTGCTCTTTGGTTTTGATGAACTTTATCTCCACATCTTTGCTAAATACCTTCTCCCTTACATAATGGTAGTGGACCTCTATGTGCTTGCTCCTTACATGAAACATAGGATTGCTTGCCAAGTAAATAATTGACATATCACCATATATAGGGATGGTTCCAACTTGCACTTCAAGGTCAGCCAAAAGCTTTTTAATCCACATTGCTTCACATGTGGCAAATGCTAATCTTCTATATTCAGCCTCCATGGATGAAAGTGCAACAGTAGGTTGTTTCTTTGAGCTCCATGTGATAGGTTTGCTTCTTATCATGAACACATAACCTGAGGTTGATCTCCTATTGTCCTTTGAACCCACCCAATTAGCATCACTAAAGCCTTTGACCTGCAATTCTTCATCAAACTTGTAAAAGAAAGCATGAATAATTGTATGCTTTATGTATCTCAACACTCTCTTGGCTTAATTTAAATGTTCACTTGTAGGGGCTTGCATGAAGAGAAAGTACATCAACAATATAAGATAAATCAGGTCTTGTAATGTTTGCATAGATTAATGATCCTACAATGCTTGTGTATGTCGTTACATCTTCTAATAGTTCTCCATCATTTGAGCAAATCTTTGTATTTGTGTCCATGGGTTTAGTGAGTGGTTTGCATTCAATCATTCCAAATCTAAAAAGAACATCCAACAAGTACTTCCTTTGCATCAAGTGGATGCCACTCTTTCCATAAACAACTTCAAATCCTAAAAAATATTTCAGCTCTCCAAGATCTGAAATTTTAAACTCCTTACCAAGCTTCCTTTTGATATCTTTAATCCCTGTAACATCATTTCTTGTTATGATGAGGTCATCGATGTATATGCAAATATATACCTCTCTATTTTCTTCCTACTTCATGTACAATGAAGAATCTGCACTACTTGGGTTGTATCCACACTTAGTTAGATATTCTACCAATCTCTGATTCCATGCTCTTGGTGCTTGCTTCAAGTCATAAAGTGCCTTTTTCAACCTGCAAACAAAATCTTGATGGTTTTCATCTTCAAATCCAACCGGTTGACTCATGTACACCTCTTCTTGTAGTTCTCCATTGAGAAAAGCATTTTTGATGTCGAGTTGATATAATAGCCATCTCCTTGAAGCACCAATTGATATTAATGTTTTGATTGGTCCCATCTTTGCAACATGGCTGAAAACTTCATCATAATCTATGCCTTGTGTTTGTTTAAATCCCTTGGCAACTAATCTATATTTATATATAGCTAGTGAACCATCAACATTCCTCTTTACTTTAAACACCCATTTGTTTGGAACAATCTTCATACCTTTTGGCACTAGCTCCCATGTGTGATTATCTTTGAGAGCTTTGATCTCCTCTTTCATAGCTTGCTTCCAGTCGTTTTGTGTGCAAGCTTCTTCATGTGTTTCAGGCTCTTTGTCTTTGATAACCAACATCATGTATGCAAAATGTTTTGCCATGAAACTATCATAACTCAGCCTTTGAGTTGGATACCTTGTCCTTGAAGATCTTCTTTCATTTCCTTTAGAAAGTTGCTTCTTTAACCTATTCAACTTTACCTTCGGAGTGATTACCTCTTCATATTCTTCTTCACTTGCATCTATCTCACTGTTTGGAGTAGCACTTGCTTTTTGGTCTCTACTATGAGCTGAATTTGGAGACAAAGAATGACTCCCCCTCCATGTTGAACATTCTTCATTTGATTTAGGTGTCTCTGGACCTCAAATCTTTGTGCTTGATTGTTGAACTTTTCTTTGATTTGTTCCTCCATAATCATCACAACTTCTTCAAGAATCTTTTCCTTTCCTTTATCTTCATACCATGGTCTTAGTTCATCAAAGACCACATCTCACAAGACTCTTACTTCGTTTGTTCTAGGGTTGTAACACTTGTATCCTTTTTGCTCCATCAAGTAGCTGATGAAAATGCATTTTTCTGACCTTGGTTCCATCTTTGTTCTAACTTCTTGTGGAATGTGAACAAAGAAAACACATCCAAACACTTTGAGGTGTGTAAGATCAGGTTTCTTACTGAAATATACCTCCTCTAGAGTCAAGTGATGTATTCTCGATGTTGTGCACCTATTTCTCAAGTAAATGGTGGTTGTGGTAGCTTAAACCCAATAGTACAATGGTACCTTCATCTCGTTGAGCATGCATCTTGCAATTTTAGCAATTTGCCTATTTTTCCTCTCAGCTACTCCATTTTGTTGTGGTGTATACCTACAAGTAAACTACCTTTTGATCCCATTCTCTTGTAGAAAATCTGAAAATTCTTTGGAGAAGTATTATCCTCCACCATTGGACCTTAAGGTTTTGATAGACCTTCCTATTTCTTTTTCAACTTCAGCTTTGAATCTTTTAATTATAGAAAACACCTCTCATTCTTGCTTCATACAGAACAACCATACCTTTCTTGAGTGATCATCAATGAAGGTGACAAAAAAATCTATTACCAGCCATTGATGCCTCTTGGGTTGGTCCCCATACATCCGTATGTATCAAGTCCAAGACATTTGGGGCCACATAATTGCTCCTCTTGAATGGTTGCTTCGTTTGCTTTCCTAGTTGACAAGCTTCACATAACTCATGTAGTCCAATGCTATTAAATTTTGGAAGACCTCTTACCACTTCATGTTTGATCATGTCCTTCAGCTTTGGAATGTTGATGTGTCATATTCTTTTGTGGCATAAGTATAGCTCTAAAATCTTCTTGTTCCCAAATTGAATGTACATGACTTTTCCATGTGAATATTGGACGTCCAAAGTGAACATCCTTCCTTCTCTTCTACCTCGAGCAATGACCTTGAAGCCTTCCTTTGGATTCTTTATGAAGCACCCATTCGCATTGAATATGACATGATAACCCTTCTCTACCATTTGCCCTACTGAAATCAAGTTCTTTGAAATTGTAGGAACATGAAGAACATTAGATAGTACCTTTGCTCTGCTTGTATCTCCAAGCCTTATATCTCCAATATGTTCAATCATGTGTTGAGTATCATCACTTGTTCCAACACATCCTTTTCCACTTGGCACCTATAGATTAGTGAACAAACTTCCTTGGCATGACATATGGTTACTACAACCTGAATCAATGTACCATTTTTTTCATCTTCAAAAGAGCATCTATACTCATGTCTCATTGCAAGTAGTGTGTCCTTGCTTCCTTCACTTGAGGTGCTTGCATAGTTGCTTTGTCTCCTTTGATTGCCTCCATTTGGTCTTCCATTCTTCAGCCAACAATCACTAGCATAGTTTCCAACTTTACCACAATGATAGCATGTTATACCTTTATGAGAATTGTGTTGGAAAACTTTGATTCAATGTCCTGATTGGTCAAAATTTATTCCACTTTATAGCATATGTACACTTGGATCCTAGTCCTTCTACAAGAAAAACACCTAGCGCTTGTGGATAAAGCAAAGGCCTTCCATCGAAATGGTGCAGGATCGAATCCCACCATTAGCAGCGCATGGAAAAAGTTGTTTTTTAAAATCATGCTTTTTAGCTTTGCAAAAATAGCGATGGGCGACGGATTCAACTATGTAAGCTTTTGCAATTACGTTTTCATGTAGAGCTTTCACAAAGGCATTTTTGGAACAGAACGATCACGGTTTTATTTGCTTTTGAAGGAGCTTTTAGGGGGTAATCCAAAGCTATATAACAAGTGCTTGGCTCATGGTTATTTCATCCTTCACCTAGTTTCAACACCAAGCTTTGTAGAACTTTGGTACCTCAATAGAGGTGGTGCTTCTAGCACATGGGGCAGCCATGGTGCTATCTTGGAGCATGTTGAGGAGCGGCTATGGAGTTCTTCTTGGAGAAGAAGAGTGCTCACACTCTTACTTATGGAGAGGATTTACCCCGCAGTAGCTTGGTGGTGTGGATCGGCCATTCACATGATGTATTTGAAGATTGTCTTCTACATGAAGATTTCGGGTTACTTCAAAGACATTGGATGGTGGTTAACATAAGATTTACATCTTATGTTAAGAATTTCGGTACATGTTCTCTTTATGTGCACATGTACTACTTTGAGTTTATGGAGGCAGCGACATCCATATCAAGAGGAGTCTTATTCGGCATAGGTACAAGAGAATCAGTACATGTATGCTTTATGCATATTTGGATGACGTGTTAGGTATGCTCATATGAGTTTGAGGATTTCTGGCAGCAAACTTGTTAGCATTCTTTGCCACTTTTGTAAGTATGTGATCTTTTCACACACATGTCTAACTTAGGGTATTCCATAGCCTAAGATTAGATGAGGGTTTGTTGATTATCAGTTTTAGACTGATCTTTCCTCTTTTTGTCACTCATATTCACTCTTGTACAACCTATTAGGTCACACATCTCATGTATATTCAGATTTCTATCCATACATCTGAATATGTTTGTTACATTTGAACATTCACTCATCCATCTATTTCTGTTCACATAGAGTGATTGAGAGTTTTGCTCCCACATTGTACATTGAACATTGGTAGATATGATAGTGTGAGTAAGCCTTGACTTACGTAACACTTTACACATGTTCTCTACTCTTTCTCTATCTTTGTCTCATCATTTGTATGATTGTGGTATGTTCATGTTTTGTCAATATTGGAAGATTGCTAGATTCTATGTTGTATACGCTGGACCTATGGAACCTTGGACCTCTGGTATTAGTATTGGGCCTACTAAATTTCCAACATTTGGTATCAAAGCTTTAGGGCTTTGGTATCAGAGCATTCAGGCTCTCAGATTCCCAGGTTTCTAGAATTCCAGGTTTACAACATATGATTTAAGAGCATCTTCTAACATTTAACATTTGACATACACACTCAATCTAGATGAGTAGAGATTTGAGAATTAGACAATTCAGTTACATGTTTATTCATCACTGTGGAGGATGAAGTTGATGATTTGTTAGCAGCCGAATACTTCTGTAAAGTATGTACAAAAGTATTGTTTGAAGACCCAGACTTGATGAAGAGAAGGCTACTTCAAATTCAAGGTATGTAAGTATGTGATCTTTTCACACACGTGTCTAACTTAGGGTATTCCATAGCCTAAGGTTAGATGAGGGTTTGTTGATTATCAGTTTTAGAAGGATCCTTCCTCTTTTTGCCACTCATATTCACTATTCTACAACCTATTAGGTCACACATCTCATGTATATTCAGATTTCTATCCATACATTTGAATATGTTTGTTACATTTGAACGTTCACTCATCCATCTATTTCTATTCACATAGAGTGGTTGAGAGTTTTTCTCCCACATTGTACATTGAACATTGGTATATATGATAGTGTGAGTAAGCCTTGGCTTACGTAAGACTTTACACATGTTGTCTACTCTTTCTCTATCTTTGTCTCATCATTTGTATGATTAAGTGTGGTATGTTTATGTTTTGTCAACATTGGAAGATTGCTAGATTCTATGTTGTATATGCTAGACCTATGGAACCTTGGACCTGTGGTATTAGTATTGGGCCTACTAAATTTCCAACAAATTGTAGGAGCCTTGACCTCTTCCTCTACTTCTACCTCAACCTCTTCCTTGTGTTAGCATTTGATGCATCCTTGTTGTCTTCCAAATTGTTTTGATTGTAGTTGGAGCTGTTGTGACCCCTTCCTTTTCCTCTTGAGCCTCCTCTTGAGTTCCTTCCTTTACCTCAAACTGCATATAACATTTGGTTGTGGTTGTCCTTTCCTTCGGGGCCACCAAAGCTAAGCTCTTCTATGAAAAGATGAGGGATTAGTTGTTCAAAACCTGGATATGCATCTTTCAAGTTAATGGAAACTATAAAAGGCTTCCATCTTTCATCGTCCCTCAATCCATTGAGAGTATAACACACAAGATCTTCGTCTTCAACCATTGTGTCAATAGAAGCTAAAGCATCACTTAGCTCCTGAATCTTCAAAGTATATTCAGCTATGGATTGACTCAAACTTTTCTTGATTGTGTTCAACTCATTCTTGAGCTGCAGTTTCCTAGCTTTGGTATTTGTTGAATACATCCTTTCAAGAGCTTCCCAAGCATCCTTCGCTTTCTCTAGATGTTGAATATGCCATACCATGGCATTAGTAATGACTTGTGAAATGAGGAACATGACTCTTCCCATTATTTTTCTCGCCTCCTTTGGACTTCGGTGGTTGTAGCTTGATTAATTTGAGGTTGAGCATCATCGCCACTCACAATATCCCACAAGCCTTTTCCCATTAGGTAGTTGGTTATTCTAAACTTCCACATGGGATAGTTATCATTATCCAATTTCTCTACTTTTTGACCCAAGTCAGCCATTGATGACTATCAAAAACTTCGAGAGTTACCTCAAATAACTACATTGTCCTTTGCTCTTCCATTTATGAAGCTCCCCCTTGTTTTGTAGCTCGTCTTTTGCTTTGCTTTAACTCCAACTCTGTTGATGAAGCTTCAGCACCAAGTTTGCTCTAATACCAACTGTGGAGAATGTGCAACAAAAATTTGTAGTGAACCCTTGTATGTCTAGTACTTGGACAAACAGTTGCACCTTAGATAGATTGCTGCTCTCAATAAAAAACTCAAATGGACCTATGCATGTCCGTCCACACAAGTATGTTGAAGAATTGAACTTCACTCGTGGACTAATAACTCTTTGAATATATATTCTTTGAGGAAGATATTTGAGACAACAAAAGTAAACACAAATAGCTTTCCAACAAGCTAAAAATTCAAGTCATTTGGATGAGTTTTGGTTAGGAAACTCAACTGACCAAAATAGACAACTTTCACACACAAGTATATTGAAAAACTAGACTTCATTCTCTACTAGATATCTCATAGAATATAAATCCTTTGAATAACATATTTGGGACAAAGAAATTGCATGCAAAGAGCTTTCTAGAAAGATAAAAACTGAGTAATTTGGATATTTTTTGGTCAGGAAACCTAACCAACCAAAATAGACTACCTATCTACACAAGTATGTTGAAAAATTTGACTTCACTCTTTGACTGATATCTCATAGAATATATAAGTTGTGAAGAGGATATTTGAGATAAAAAAAGTACACAAGATAAGCTATCCAATGAGGGTTTAAACACAAGAAATGGTTACATATACACTCCGATATGAGCTTCACAACAGAGCTATGTACAAAATGACATGCGATTGGAAGAAGTCTATGGGAAGACAAAATGACAAAATGACCAGATCCAACTATTGTGAGCTCTTGCCTCTTTCTCTCCTTGTTTAGAAGGTGCTCCCACTTCACTTTTATAACCAATGAGTATCTGAAGAAGTTTGTCCTCCTTCTTAACTTACCACTTTCATTTGATTCCCCACTACATGCCACTTACTACAAGGCAGATATTGTAGCTTTTACTCATCATGATTTTTGACTAGACCTTTTTTTTCTTTTCTCTTCTTTTCCTTTATCTTTATATTTGGTAAATTTATCCAAGCATAGCTCATGTGAAAATGAGCTTGTACATTTATCTTCAACAAACCTTTCAATAGGAAAGGCTATATCCATCAGAAGCTATTGGATCTTGTTCACACAGGTGTGTGGGGTCCAAGCAAAGAATCTTCTATCTTAGGTTCAAGATATTATGTATCTTTTATTGATGATTATAGTAGGTGGATAATTTTGTACTTTATGAAACATAAAGATGAAGTTTTTAATTGTTTCAAAAGATATCTTACACTTGTGGAGAATCAAACAGGTAAATTTCTCAAGAGACTCAGATAAGATGGTGGTGGAGAATACTTCTCAAATAAATTTGATGCTTTCCTACAAGAAAGAGGCATCAAAAGAGAACTAACTACAAGATACACACCTGAACTCAATGGAGTAGCTGAAAGAAGGAACATAACTATAGTAGAAGCAGTGAGATCTATGCTTAATGAAAAGAACCTACCTAATTATCTTTGGGCAGAGGTTGTATCAATAGCCACATACCTTATTAATAGACTCCCATCAAATTCTTTAGAAGGTATGACTCCTTATGAAATGTGGAATGGAAGAAGACCAAGCCTAGAGCATTGCAAGATCTTTGGATGTCTAGCTTATGCTCATATTCCTTCTCAAGTAAGAGAGAAATTGGATCCCAAGGTAGAGAAGTGTATCTTTATTGGTTATGGTCAAAATAAAAAAGGACACAAATTGTATAATCCCACTAACAAGGGCTTCTTATTTAGTAGGGATGTAGTCTTTTATGAAAACAAATCTTGGTTTGATGATGACAGGAAAGTGAAGCTACCCTATGCTTGGAAGAAGAATTTCCATCTGTTCCAATAAAGGAACCAAAGCATCTTCAAGATAGTGATTCTGAAGATGACATGATAGAGTTGGAGAAACCAATGAGAAGGTCAATGAGAGAGAAGAAGAAACTAGAGAGATACGAATTTGATACCTCTTTGGTCACAAAGCATTCAATCTATATGGACAAGGATCTCAACCATGAAGAACATAGATCTTATGAAGATGCTCAAAGCAAGGAGTGGGGAGAAGCAATGGATGAAGAAATGGAAGCTCTCATGAACAGTGACACATGGAACTTGTCCCTAGAAAACCATCAATGAAAGTAATTGGTTCAAGGTGGATTTATAAATTGAAAAGGAATCCAGATGGTAGTATCAATAGACACAAGGCAAGGTTAGTAGACAAGGGATTTGCACAAACCCATGGAATAGATATGAAGAAAATTTTTCACCTGTAGCTAAAATGCCTACCATTAGAGTACCTGTTAGCATTGCTACATCCAGAAATTGGAAGCTATATCAATTAGATGTAAAAAATGCATTTCTCAATGGATGGATTTCAAAATAAGTTTATATGGCAAAAACACGAGGTTATGAAGATGCACATCATCCAAATTATGTGATTTGTGTGGTTTGAAGTAAGCTCCAAGAGCTTGGAATCATAGGTTAGTGACCTACTTACAGGATCAAGGATTCAAGGTTAGCAAAGCATATACGTCCTTATTCATCGAGAAGAATGGATAAGAAGTTATTTATCTCTGTATATATGTTGATGACATAATCAACCAGATAAAGATGGGCATGAAGGATGCATTTAAGATCAGTGATCTTGGATCACTCACTTACTTTCTTAGACTTGAACTTGTATATACAAATTCTGGTATCTACATCACTCCAAGGAAGTATGTACATGACATGCTTTCTAAGTTTAAAATGGAGAATACTAAGTGTGCAGGTACACCCATGGAGTTGAACCATAAGCTTAGTGCTTATGAAGAGAACCCATTGAAGACATCACAAGCTATCAAGGCTTGGTAGGAAATTTGAACTATGCGACCCTCACAAGAGTGGACATATGCTATAGTGTTAGCATACATAGTCAATTCATGCACAAGCCAAGGAAGCCACACATGGAAGCAACCAAGAGAGTACTCAAATACTTGAAGGGTACTATCAATGAAGGGATTTTTTTACCCCTTTACTTCAGAGATTGATCTCAAACTCTAATCAAATTCAGATTGGGATGGATTAAAGGATGATAGAAAGAGTACATTAGGTTATTTGTCTTTTGCATGTTCAAAGCTCATCACATGGTGTAGCTCAGTGATGAGTAGCACCTCCTTTAATGTCAATCCGGGAAGACGTGAGGATGGTATGATGACCTCGAGCAAATGAAGGCACAAGTGCGTGAGTGAGAAGCACACAAACATGCACACACATACACACACACGCGCACACAAGGTAAGACAAAGAGAGAGAAGCAATGGAGTTCTTTAGATTACTTTCAAAAAGCTCATACAAGTTCAAATCAATTACAAGGTAACCCCAAAAATGATCTCTCTAGCTCTATTTATAGTTTTTGACTAGGTTTTGGCCGTGTCCAGACCTAGTGTTCGGCTTAGTTAAAAATTAGGTTCTAGGTCCCATTTGAAGGCTCAAATGGAGTCTAAAAATTATGAAAACTGGTAGGTAGCTACTTATAATGCTCCTCAAGCTCAAGGACTCCTTGGCTTGCACAAAATGGAGCTACAAAAATATGAAATGGTATTTACAATGGCTTTTAGTGATGAAAATCACTATTTTTATAGGGATTTCCTCTAACGATTTGACATACACATCTTCGAGCTCCCTACTTGCTCCTTCTCCTTATGTGTCCACCTCTTTGATATGCTTTAGCTTCTTGAAAAAATAATGGCCTACTTGCCCGATCTTCTTTGACTACTCTGTCTGCTTGTACCTTCTCTTCGCTCTGACTCCCTTCGTAAGCTTCCTTGTCTTGTTAGTCCTTCAGTTCCTTGACTACTGCTAACACCCCCCCCCCCCTCTCTTGCGTCTGTCGCCTCTGAGAGACCCTTGTTGAGTGGGTCGTTGGATGTAGTACTCCACAACGTCTGTGGCTAAATGATGTTCCGCAATTCTCAACCCTTTGGCCAAGTCAGTGAGTAGAGCATCCCAATCTACAGGCCCGGGAACTTCTGGATGTGGTATACGTAGCTTTTCTGAATGGAGAGCTTGTTCCACGGCAAATAACTATAATAAATGAGATGGTCTAGGAATGAATATCTCTGAATGATATTCTCAGAACCCCGTGATAAACATTTCTTCAAACGTCTATTTGAAGCAAGCAGGTAGATACTTTATATGGGCATGCCAGGCATAGACGACGTTAATGGAGGGCGTGGTGCTCATGTCATAGACAAGGTCCTGATTCCCTTCATTAAAACCAATAGCCGAAAGATGAGGTTCTTTGATGTTCTTAAATGTCTTGAATGTAATCAGCATGAGCTCAAAAATTTTTAGGCACATCTGTGCCATGACATCTGGGACATTCTTGAACCGGACTGCCCAGTGTTGGATGGTTGAAATCATGTAGTTGACTATGAGTTGGCCATTAGGAGGTGCTAGGTACACATAATTTAACCACTTTTCACATCCTCTAACCATCAAAACTGTTTTTGTGTACTCCGGCCAAGACCTTCTTCGAAAGACAGGGCAGTAGCAGGGATTATACTTGATATATAGAGGCATGTTATTCCACGTGCGATTCATCTCAGGGTAGGTTTCAAGCAGGCGGATCCTCCAAGTAGGTTGATGTATATTCCCTTGCTTGGCACTTGCAGGGATATCATCCGGTGCAAACTGTGTCGCCGAGGTTGGTTCTTTTGTTGTGCGTTGCTTGATTTCAGCATTGTAATCTGCCATTAATACACAGAATGGAACATACAGATCATTAGATGTGCCAATCCACCTATGATGGGAGAGGTTTCTAAAGTAATATGATTTTATGACGACTTCTTCCAGTCGTGACATAGACGCTATCTGAACTGCAACTCTCTCATCATGGGTTGGAGCAACCTTTTCCAACCTTTGCATCCATTCAGGCGCTCCGATCTCAATCGTGTCCATTCCTTCTTCTGTTTTCTTACCCCCGGGCGTTGGCATGGGAACGTATGGGTCTTCAAAGATCTCCTCCACTTGAATTGGCACTAAGTCTTCAGGTTCTGGTTCCGCCAAGGGAGAGGGTTGACGCTCGTATTGTAGAACTCTATTTCGCAGTTCTTCTCATTCTGCTCTGAGTTTTGTGACTTCTTCAGATGTGTCGGCTTCAGTTGTGACTTTGCTTGGTGAATCTTGCTGGGTTGCTAGTTGCTTTAATAAGTCATCTCTTTCTCTTTCTAATGCTGCATGGGCTTCTAGGAGGTCAGCATGGGTTTCCAAGATGATTTGCATATTTCCAGATGGGATAGCCTTGAATTTCTCTGGGTCGATTTCTTGTGGTGAACCCTCCATTGCTGCTTCCAAGTTTTCTTCGTTCTGTTTCTGTAGTCGTTTATTTTCCTCGAGTGCTGTAGACATGTGTTTCTGTAATAGGGCCAGGTTGCGTCGAAGCTTGAGGTTCTCTGTTATCTGGGAGTGTAGCAGCTCATCAAGTTGTTGTTTTTCTTCCGCATCTGACTGGGGTGGATTGGCCACTAACTACTCATGTTGTTCCTGTAAAGTGACATACTGTTGTTGTAGTAGCCGCTTTTCCCTTTCTAAATCAATGAATCATGCTTGTAGCGCTTCATGGCTTCGGAAGAGGCTTGTATGCTGGTTATCAAGATGCTGGTAGTGCTGTTGTAGTTGAGACATACACTGGTACATATTATTAAATACATTATTAATAGGGGTGGATGCGGGAAGGGTGTTGAATGCAGAAGGGAAGGGAAAAGGGAATGGGAGCGTGTATGCTGTGCTTGAAAAGGGTGAAGTGGGTGGTGGGGGAATGGGAGATTGTGGATGTATGGGGGGAGGGAGAGGTGCAGAGGTGGGTGATATATCCATGAGGTCAAAAGTGGATGCATTCGTGGGAGTGATTGTGAACATGGGAATTGTGGGTGCGGTGATGGTGGTGAAAGTGTAAAGTGGTGTGTGTAGTTGTGAATATGAACCGCCAGGAAGTGTAATCGGGGGAACGGGGTTTTCCGTGGCTGCAGTTAGAATTAGAGTGTCAGTGGTAGTGTATACAAGTGAGGTGGTGATAGAGTGTGTGGGTTGACTGACAGTCTGTGCTTCGGTATGGGCAGTGGACTCTGAGGCGGTGACAGTAGTGGTTACACTGGTAGTGGGGGGTGAAGTTGGTGGAGTTGGAGGTGGGGGTGGTAAAGGGGGTGATGGGGGTGCACTGGATGTATGGGCTTCCTCAGTTTCCTGAATGATATGAGCTGTGCCCGTGGTTGTGGATGTGGTGCCCTGTGGTTCTGATACTAATATATTCATTTGTTTTCCTGATCGAGGGGGGCATTTGCCGTATCATCGCTCCGATCTTCTTGAATATGCAAGAGTTGTATGCACCATCTCAGGTACCCCCAACACATTAGAAATCATATCAAGGGTTGCTTGGTATTGCTCGTCCACACCTTCCTCTTCAAGGATTTGGTTCATGAGGGCTTTTCTTGCTGCCAGGGACAGTTTGTGCTGTTCTTGAACTCTGTTGATGGTATCATACAGCTTTTTCAACTCCTTCATATAAGCCGGGGCACCCTCAAGTTCCTGTAGAACTCCTTGTTCATATTCCTGCTCTTCTTCTTCTGTTTGTCCTCCTCGTTCCTCCTCTTGCTCTTCTTCTTCTTCATCCTCCACTTCAACTACTCTTGGTTGGATTGGATGGGGTTGGTCTGCGACTGTCTGCTGGCCGCTTGCCTGTTCTGCCTCGACTTCCACGTTAACAGCCTTGATTATCCAAGCTACCTCCTCATCCGTTAGGTCTTCTAATGTGAATCCGTGAGGAAACTCTAGGTTGGTTGGTACAGGTGGAAACACCAGATTCGGTCCATCAGTGTTGTGTCTTGGTAATCTGATAGTGAAGGGTTGTACACGCCTCGGAAGTTGTGGAGTTGTCTCAGGTGTCAGGGTCGCACCGCGGGCTTGTGCACAGGGCATCTGAACTGCACCTCTCATTTTCTTTGATGGCGGCCCTGCGGTTGATAGTCTACGTTGAAATTCCTGTACCCTGGTCCAAATTAATGCCCTTTGAATTGGCACATCATAAGCCAAACATCTATACACAATCCTGGTGAGGGCACAACATCCATACAGTACCGACTTTTGCTTTTTATACCACCATTGATGTGCCAAATGGATTTGGTCAATAATCCAATGCGGCATGTTGATTGTCAAATTGAAGGCATCTGCTAAATATAGACTGAACCATATTTTCTTGGGTGGCATTGTGAACCGCTCTTGAGCTGGGAACGCGAAATGTTGCATGACCATTCGTAAGTGAATGGCAATTGTGGGTGTCATTGCCACCATGTCTTGAGCTTAGTCAGGTTCCTGTTCTTCATGTTATCCGGGACCATCGTCTCTTTTTCGGTGGGGATATGCATGCTTTTCATGTCAAGAGCTTCCCTCACCAAGTTGTTCGTCAATTTGAAACGCTTTAATTCATTACCTCTGGTAAGTGATGGTAGAACAAAGGTACTATATCCCTTTTTCTCTTTACTAGGGGTCAGAGTGCTAAGTAAGTAGGAACACCGTAGAAAATTTGGCTTGGGTAACTGAGCCTTGAAATAGTCGTAGAGTCCAGCCTTCTTCTAGATGGGTTTCAGACTTTCATCATTCTGAAGCCTCTCAAATTCCCTGGTGAAAAAATGATATCTGCCCCATCGCCCGTTGAACTCTATCTCGACCTCCCACATGTAAGTGCCTTCACCCAGAGATCCGGCCACATCACTGAACCAATGTGAGCTTTTGCTGACCGGCATTGTGTGCCCCTGTGGAGGATTCTGAATCGGTATGGCGTGTAATGCCCTCAAAGCCACTGGGCGTTCCTTCAATTCCTCTTCAATGGGAAGACTTTCAATGTCCACAATTTGGGGGCTGGTGCCTGCCTGGGAGCTAGTTCCTGCCTCGGCCATGGTGAAGAGACTAGTCACCGGTTCTGTGAGAATAGACAAATGAATGTTAACATTGCAAATGGACACCAAGCGTTCATGCGTCCCCATTACAACATTAACATGATTTTAGTGAGAGGTTAGTAGGTCAATAAGTGCTTGGGGATCATGTGTGTAGTTAGTGAATGGATATTCCTAAGAGCTAAATGGAAAGATGCGGTGTATGAGTGATGTAGTGAGTAAGTGGATATGAATTTACAAATGAGGGTCGGGGGGTTTAGTACACGTTTTGGGCTTCCAAACAAACTGATTTGCTCTTGGTCTTGATTTTGTGGAGACTCTGGAGGGCTTTTCAGGAGTGTCTACTTGGAAATGAGGCTTTTTAGGGACCCATTTACAAGTGATTCTGATTGTGCTCATGGACCAATGTGTGTCCGTGCGTGTTGTATAAGAAAGGGTATCAGATGTTTGAGTGAGTGAACCATGTTGTACAGGGTGTGGCCTCGGTGTAACTATTTGAGCCCGCAAGCAAGCCTTAGGCACCCAAATTTGTCGTGATTGTGGGATGGCCTTCATCGACTTCTTGGGTACCCAAATAGACTTTACTTTCGCAGAAGAATTTCTGAAAGACTTCTTATTAGTGTCGTGTTGTTGATTATTAATAAGAAGTTTTGCCCGTGTGGTTGGCTTGATCGCAACAGGGTGTTCGCCTTTCCGCACCCACACTTGTTTCAATGGCTGAGACATTCTGCTTCGCACGTTCTTTTGACCTCCAGCATAGGTATTACTCTGCTCCATCTGTATTTGATTTGCCTTTGGTTGCTGCATCCCTCTGGTCTCTAGAAAAGAAGGGAGTTCCGTTGCGCCCCTGACTTCTTGATTGAAATCATCATTCCTCTACATCACACAGTTTTGGACAAGAACAACATGGTCATCTTCATGTGTACCCCTGGAAGGATCAGGGGTGTGTGCCTTGTCTAATTTCTTGAGTGCTTCATTTTCTAACTCAATTGTAATGCGATTCTGATTTACCCAGACCTGAAAGAGTCCACTTTGTAGGTTTAGGTTGACTGCATGATCATAGATCCAGTCTTGACCCAAGACAAGAGGCTCCGTGAGGTCCTCATCTTGACACACTAGCACTTTAACTGTCATTACTTCATCTTGAATGTAGAGGGGAAGTTCCACCTTGCCCATGCAAGGGGTTTCCACACCTCCCAATCCTATGAGATATGCTTCTATAGGACTGACAGTTAATTTCAACTTTTGACAGTAAGAAAATTTAACAGCACTAGTGGCTACACTTGAGTCAATCAAGGCTCTTACAGTCCTTGCACCCTTTCCTTGTCCTATCTCTAAGGTTACAAAAGGTCGTCTATCAATTATTCTATGAGAACTTATTCCTGAGACTTCACACATTGCCATATGATAACCTGGGTCCGCATAGTCATCTACCCTGGCCGGATCTCTACCCAGTCTTTGCAACCTCATCCTTCGGATGCGTTCCAATGCTTCCGCCTGTGCCTCTTCTCAAACTCGTTTTTCCTCTTCCTTGTGTTTTTTGGCAGTGTTGAGTCGATTTAGCATCTCCTCTGTCAGGGATTCTTGATATAACTTGACTCTGCATCCACTTATATAGCTAGGGAGAACATCACCTTCCAGTGTAGCGAGTTGAACTGCTCCACTGGTTGAGATCCTATTTATGATCATAGGTCCATAGCCACATTTCTCTAATTTTCTTGCATGTTGCTTCAAGGTGTAGACTAAAACTAAATCTCCTGCCTTCAAGCCTTTATCCTTAACGTGGGCATCAAAGTATGCCTTCTGTCTTTTCTTAGCTGCATATATTCCCACTGCCGCTCTTAGTCTGGTTTCACCTAATCATTCCAGATCAAGAATCCTCGAAGAGAGTTCATGACCCGTCCATTCATGCTCATGTGCTACTTTCAGTGTAGGTATCAAGAAGTCCAATGGTAGCACTGCATTTTGATCGAATACCATCTGAAAGGGAGTGGCTTGGAGTACCGTTTTATAGGCAACTCTGTATGCCTAAACAACATGGTGTAGTTGTTTGTCCCAATCAGAGCATTTATTATTATTCACTAATTTGATCAGCACATTGCACATAATCTTATTTGTGCTTTCAGCTTTCCCATTAGCTTGTGGGTGATAGGGAGCAGACTTCTTGTGCACTACCAAGAACTCTTGGAGAAGATTTTCAATAACTTCATTCAAGAAGTGTGTGCCTCTATCACTGACTAGCTCTATGGGTAGCCCGTATCTAGTGAACACATTCTCAAATAAGAACTTAGCAGTCGTCTGAGCATCGTTCTTTGTCGTAGCTTTTACCTCTACCCACTTGGTTAAATAGTCTGTGGCCACAATGATATATTCAGCATGTGAACCCTTAGCTGGGGGATTAATCGGACCAACAAAGTCGATTCCCCACTTAGAGAATGCACGTCCACCCATCATAGGTTTCAGTGGCATCTCGTCCTTGCGTATAGGGTACTGAGTTCTCTGACAAACATCACACCGTTTCACATAAGTATGTGCATCCATGTGAAGGGTCGGCCACCAGAAGCCCGCAAATAGTATGGCCTTGATCACCCGATCTGGTCCAAAATGTCCTCTATACCTTGGTGAGCCGCTTCCAAGATCTTGAGATATTCGCTCTCATGGACACATAGTCTTAGGTAACCATCTTTACCACGCTTGTATAGACTATCACCAATGAGTGAGTAGTCTAGGGCTTCTTGTTCTAAACTTCTTTGTCTGGCTATTGTCATATCTTGAGGGAATGTTTTCGTCCTCAGGAAGGCTACTAGTGGTTCACTCCAATTTGGCACTATGGACACTCGATAGAGACTGGCATGTTCCACAGGTGGTTTAGTGCAGCAGATAGGGCATTCCTTGCACAACTTATGGACATCAGCCTCCATAGTCGGCCAATGCACTCCTAGTCTCCTTAGAGTCTGTAAGATTCGTTGCCTTGAGTAGTGTTGCTCTAATGCACCTACATGTGCTAATTGCAACCATTTTGCGTACTCATCCTCTTCCACACAATAGGCTAATATACCTTAATCTGTCTATTTGTACATACCTCCTGCCATGATGTGGTACTTTTGGGCCTTTACTACCTCTCTATCTTTAGTGTTTATGACTGGGTGATTAGGCCCGTATGTCAATACTGGCACTAATGGCTTAGCCCACTGAGGCACAACTTCTAAGTTAAACAAGTAAGCGTTAGGGAGGTCATGTGATACTCCCTGTGGGGCTTCTCCAGATGTGAGCCTAGAGAGGTGGTCTGCTCTCAAGTGAGTCTTGCCTTTCCTCACCACAACCTCAAAGTCATATTCCATTAGTAAGAGGAACCATCTTACCAATCTACCTGTATTGCATGGCTTGTTCACGAGATATAACAATGCTTGATGGTCAGTAAAAAATTTAAACTTATTTGCAAGCAAATAGTGTCTAAACTTCTTAACCGCATACACCATGCCTAAGCCTTCTCTCTCAGTAGTGGTATAATTCCGTTCAGCAGCATTTAGCTTTCTACTAGCATAGGCAATTGGAAGATCCATGTTACCTTCACCAGTAGGTTGTGCGAGTACACATCCAATAGCATAATTGGATGCATCCACGTGAACATGAAAGGGCTTATTCCAATCTGGAGTGGTCAAGATTGGTGCTGAACATAATCGTCGTTTGAGCTCATTGAAAGAGTTTTCACATTCATCAGTCCACTCAAAGTTAGTCAAAAGTCCATACAGAGGCTTTGCTATGATGGCATACATGTGTATAAACCGTCGGTAATAACCACAATGCCCCATGAAAGCTTGTACTTCCTTGACATTCTTTGGCCTAGGTAGTTCTGCGATGGCTCTTACTTTCTCTTCATCGGTGGATATGCCATTCTTTGACACTATGTGACCTAGAATCTTGCCTTGCCTGACCATGAAAACACACTTTTCTGGGTTCAAGCAGACTTGATATTCTCTACATTTGTCAAAGATTTGCCTGAGCTCAGGTATATGTGTTTGTCTAATGCTGGAATGCGCACAAAGATCATCAACATAGACCTCTAAATTCTTCCTCAAGAATTCTTTAAACACGTGGCACATCAATCTTTGGAAGGTTGCAGGAGCATTGGTAAGCCCGAATGGCATTACCCTAAAGGCGAATATGCCCCACTCTGTGGCAAAAGCCATCTTATGCTGATCTTCTAGAGCTATGGCAACCTGATTGTAACCTAAAAATCCATCAAGGAAGTTGTACACTTCCTTGCCTACTACTCTTTCTAGTAAATGCTTGGTAATTGGAAGCAGATAGTTGTCTCGAATAGTTGCTGCATTAACCTTCTTCAAGTTGATACACACACGTAATTTTCCATTCTTCTTGGGCACCACTACGATGGGGGATACCCACTCAGTGTGCTCAATTTCATAGATAAATCCAGCTTCCACCTGACGGTCTATCTCTTCTTTGATCTTGGCAGCATAATTATCATTGTATGTGTATGGATTTTGCTTAGAAGGTTTAGCATCTGAGGTCATGGGGATAGTGTGTGAGCATATGTCTGGGTCTACATCTTTCAAATCCTTGTAACTCCAAGCGAATACATCTCTGTATTCTCTTAGGAAGGCTATTAACGCATGCTCTTCTTCCTCTGTTAGGTCATGGCCTATGTACGTGCATCTTTCTTCTCCTTCTTCAACGGCTAAAACCACTTTCTTGGTGGTTTCTTTGTTATCATAGGCCTCCCCTGATTGCGCCTCACGTTTAGGCATTCGTATCATGACTCTCCTGTCGTCTATCTCATACTTTTTAAAATTGTCAGGGACCTCAAACAAAGATTCTTCCTCTTCTGGTGTGACTTCTTTCTTCTTCCTTTTCTTTCCTTCATCCTTAGGGGTCACTTGTGTGGTTAACCTTATGTCATTGATGAGCTCTCCATGTCTCTAGGGTTGAAATTCTACTTCATAGAAGTATTCTTCATCTGATGCAAAAGGTGGGTCCATAATTATTGACTCTAGATCGGAGTCACTTGCATCCTCAAATGCATCAGGGCTAGGTTCACACTCTTCTAAAACTGCATCTCCCATGATTGGCTCTATGGAGAAGACTGATATGTCATAGCCATCCTCATCACAGTGTGGTGTCCATTGTTCCTCATTGATGGCTACATCCATTGTTGCTAAAATTTCTGCCCAGCCGTGAGGTTCAAATTCTTCGTCCGAAAATACTACAGGTGCATAGGCTGGGTCTTGAATTGATCTATGGGTTTCTTTTGCACCATCTCTCTAGCCTTTTCTCTCTTCTCTTCTTCTACTGCTACTTTACACATCCATAAATGGGTGTCTTCATGCATCCAGGAAAATCCTGATCCTATGGAATGCACCGACTCCGTATCATCTTTGGCTCTATGGATAGGATTCCATTGGATAGGAGGGACGTCTCTATGAGAGTAATCTTTGAGATTAACCTTGGTCGTGCCACCTAGGTGTTGCAAATACAAGGAGTTGGTTCCCCAATCCTGTACCACTTGAAACTTTCACATAAATGGTCTTCCCAAAATCATCTCATAGGCATGGTTCTTGCTAAAGTCACATATGGCAAAAGTGTGCTCAAACTCAACACCGCATGTAGTGAGAGTTATTCCTTCTAGCAAGCCTAAGGGTCTTTCTATGTGACCATCAGCCATTTGCAATTTCATCCTCGTGGGTCTAAGTGCTGGCTTGCCCCAACGCTTCCATAGGGAAGTGGTCGTAATTGCAACTCCTGCACCAGAGTCCAGAATTGCCTTGGTTGCGTATCCTTGATGGGTGATGGGGAGGTATGTGTTTCCTTCTTCTCCTTCACTCATGTCTCCTATCTTGTCTAGAGGAATTTCTGGCACTGTCCTATGAGAACCTTCCTGGGAACAGGGTTTTGCTATCTCTGGTACTTGTTTGGCTACATGTTTCCATAGCTCTGGCCTAACTTTGAGTAGCTCTTCTAAAGTGAGGTTGCACTTCACTTTAGTGTTTTTCACTACCTCTGTGTTCCTAGGTATGACTGAGTCTTCATTTCTTACCATGACAGTGGGTGCTCTCATACATGTAGACTTTGCCTCCCATGGGCCTGTGAAATGGGTTAGTTCTTGTATGGAATTAGATTCAAAGTCTAATCTCTCCTGAGATTGAGTGCTCTCCTGTTCTTCATAAATGGATGGGATGTCTTGTGGGAATTGGTCATGTGCATCATCCACAAGTTCAATGGGAGGAGGGACTTCACTTTCTTTAGCCCATTTGTCTTCTTGAATCTCTCGTAGGAATTCTGGTGTGAACCGATTCATAGAAGAGGATGTGTCTGGCTCCGTAGAGTTAGGCACATAAGCTTCCTGGGCAGGAAGGCTTGCCCTCATACTTGCCTTGCCCTTACTTGGAGGGGTAGTTTCCTTTTCTGATTGTGCAATTAACCTCTCCAATCTTTCTAGCAATCCATCAAAGTGCAACTGCGTCTTAGCTGAACTAGAGATGTTGAAGCGGCGACTGGCTTCAAACATGGTTTGAGCCAATTCCACCATCTTAGCACAAATTTTGGTTCGTTCAAGCTCTAGTTCTGCTCTCGGGTAAGACTTTTCATGATCAGCTACGCTTGGCCCTTCTTGGATTCTGGCCTGATATGCCTTAAGCATCATGTTAAGGTCCTCGGGAGTGGGATCTGCTAATACTGATCCTACTCTAGGGGGTGGTGGGATTATGTGAGGTGGGTTGGAAGGTGTTGGATCGGATGGTGATGGGAATGGTGGGGGTGGGGTAGTGTGAGAGGGAGTTTGAGATGTGAGTTCAATTATCTTGGCTTTTGTTTCCCTTAGGCTTTCCTCGATTTCACTCATCTTCTTAGCCCATTGCCTCTTCATTCTTTCTATACTATCTCTCCAGGCTCTAGTTCTCTTCTTAGTTATGCTCTCAGTTTCACTAGCCTCTGAGCTCTTTTCCTGGCCTACCCCTTGGTTTTGCTGCAATGCCTGAGCTCTAGTGACTACCTGTACTGGTGCAATGGACATCACACTTCCTGTAGAGTCTAATACTAACTCGATAACATTGATAGGAGTAATTTTTGGCATATTATTGGGGTTTTTTGGGCAATCTCGTAAGAGATGATCCTTTCCACAATCTTGGCAAAAGCCTTGAATTGTCACTGACTGGGGTTGTGTAGGTGGAGGTAAGGGGCAATCACGAATGAGGTGATCTCCCTGACATCTGTAGCATGGTCCTCTAGGGAATGGGGGTCTTACCTGCCTAGGTTGGGGTCTAGAGTTAGGGTTTGTGTAAATTACATTTGTGTACTTTGGCTCCCAATTAGGTTCACTTGGTTCTTCACTGTAGTAGGACTCACCATGTTCAGGAGATTGCATGTAGTAAGCCTGGGGACTATCAATATGTGTAGAATCAAAGCTATGGTCACTGGGATCACTTTCTGAAAGCAATGGTGTTACTGGCACTATAGCTCTATTCAAATTCTCTTCTACCGCTGCATACTTTACCAGAATTACATTAGCTGGGGCAGGGGGTTGTTGTGCTAACGCAGGCTGAGGTCTTTGTTGGTTTTGGTATTGTGGTTGGTAGGTTTGTTGAGGCCTAGCATACTGCTGCGGTGGGTACTGGTTCTGGTATCTTCCTTGTTGAGGGTATGGTTGTGGGTACGTCTGCCTAACTGCTTGCTTATTGTAGGGGCAATCTTGCGCAGTGTGATTGGTGTACCTCCGTTCTATGGTGTAGTACTGGCTACTAGGATTTACTTGGGGTTGAGCCATAATGGGACATACGTTTGCCATGTGGTCACCACCGCAAGTATAGCACCTCTTCACAGGGGCAAATCTTGGGATCTGTTTGCTAGAGACACCTAATTTTTTAGCTACTTTTTCTGCGAGTTCCTCAATAGATGTAGATTGTGTGGAAGAAAAGCTAGAGGCACTATCTGAATCTTTATAGATTTTGGAAAGCTCTAACTCTTCCCCTAGGTTATCCTCTATGTCGATGCACATGCGTACGCACTCTTCAATGGTCCTAGGGTCCTTCAAGTACACATATGACCTCAATTTGGTACTTAGCAATCCATCCAAGAATAATGCCACCTGTTTGGCTGGTGTGGGTAACTCTGGAACAGGGCATCTCTCTAGGTATTGCCTAAATCTTCTTCCTGCAAGTCTCACGGTCTCTTGAGGGGTCTGCTTGAAGCTATGTATCAATGAGGAAGTATTATGCCTTATGCCACTTTTAGAGAATTCAGTGATGAAGGCCTCTAAGAGTTGGTCTATGCTCCTGAACTGTCTCTCATTCAATGGTTGAAACCACGTAAGGGCTGTGTTCCTAAGGGTTAGACCAAAGGCGTTATACTGCGTGAATAGGTCCTCAACTTGTTCAGCTCTCAAGACTTGCCTAAACTCAGCCACATGGTCATATGGGTCTCATGTGCCATCGAAATAGTTCTTCATGGACTTGACCAGCTGTGTAGGTCTCAAGGTTCTGATGTGTTCCCTAGGCCTTGGCAGAGGGAAATCATTAGCATTCCTTTGGTTCCTTGGGGCTCTAAGTCCCTCAGGTTCCACTCTATTTGTTTCCGTTCTCGTTCTTTCTCTTCCCACTATGTTGGCAAAGCTTACCTCCGGTCTATCTCTATGTCTGTCTCTTTGAGCTCCATGAGTTTGGGACGTTCCAGCTCCTGGGTGACCAAAAGACACATTCGATCTTGGTTGGGGGAAAATAAGTTCACCTTTCCAAGTGTAAGCATGCCTATCATTTTCTATAACCACAAAGACCCTCTCTAAAGCGTGATCTAAGTAGGTCACTCTGCCTGGGCTATCAGGATCTTTGAACTCATATATCATGATTGTTCCTACCTCATTCGGCTAATCAGATCTATACCTCCAAAAGGCTTCATCAGTCTCTCGGTTTAGGAGTAGATCTATGCTCTTATTGTCTTGGGGAATCCACTCTGGTGTGATAATCCTGGTGAGAACAGATTTGCCTCGGGGGGTTCTAGGTTCTACACCCATGTTTCCTTGCTCCAGGTCACCTAAGTCCGTTTCTGGGGTCACATTCCCAAATTCATCTGTCCTATCTGGATGACTGGTGACTACATATATGGTTCCTTCCTTGTCTAGGTATGCTCCGTTTTCAAACTTGACAGCTGGGTGCTCTAGTCCAATGGATTGGTCAGGGTTTTTAATCTAGACCATAGATCTTCCTAGGCCGTCCTCATAGATGCTAGCACCTAATCGGTTGGTCCTAAGGTATTCCAGCTGCGTCTTGTAGGGGCCTTCCACCCTATGCAAATATGGCACACCTGAACTACCTGTAGGTCTTTCCATACCGTGGGACATCTCTGACTCACTAGTTTCAGAGCTAGGGTAGTGCGAATAATGGCTCAACTGCTGGGCCCAAGACCTAGCAGTATGATTGACACTAGCCTCTGAAGATATAAGACTCTGTCTATCTCTTCCTAGGTGTCGTCCTGATCTAAGGTTCATATGCTTAGCTGAGCAATCCCAATTTTTACCCAAGGTACAACCTCGTTGCTGAGTTCTTTTGTATCAGTCACTTGGTTCTTTTTAGTTGATTATTGTGTTTATGATCTTGTCTGATGTCACGTCGTCAGGAACACTTGAGTTAATTTCCGCACTTGAATGTTGATCGTCTCACGTTAGGTTCTTTTCCTTTAAAGTTGTCGGTCACACACAAGTTATCTCTTGTCTTGAACTTGATTTCTTAGATAGTTTTGACTTGTCTCATGCCTATCATTGTCTTGACTTACTTCTAGCACTACTCGCACTTAGCCTAAGCTAGAAATGGACAGAGGGCGTTGAGAATATTCAACCTCTCTTGCAGATCCCGTGCTCTTTTGGTGCTCAAGAACCCAGTTCTCAAGCTTGCAGATTACCCTTGCTTTGGATGCCTTCTAGTGCTCTTAGTGGACCTGTAAAAGTCCCAAAGTTAGCTCACGACTTAGATTAAAAGGACACAAAAAATCACTTTCATTCATGTAATTCATATGTCAATTTTGCACCCAGTCTCTCTGAGACACAATTCTAAAGTTCCCTGAGTTTTCCTCCCCCTGGATATGGTTCACTTAAAAATACTATGTCTAATAATCCTGGTATTAATTTTACCGTAACAAAACAAGAATCACAGCAAACGGATTTCGTATGAGAAAGTTAGACCAGTTCAGGGTTTTGGGACTAAAACAGGGTTCAAACTAGCTAACAATTCACATGATTTTTCTCAAAACACATGTGTAGGGACCTCACAAAATGCCACTTAATAGACAAGTATGCCCAAAATTATCCCCAAATCTTGGAATATAAAACCCTAAAATTTTAGCCGAAAAAGCTTGCCAATCGCGATCGACAGGTCTGTCAATCGCGATTGATAGAGGTGTCCGTCGGGGCCTGTCGGTCGCGATCGACACGTCAGTCACGATTGACAGTGTCAATCACGATCGACAGAGTTGGTCGTGGATCCTATCAATTGCGATCGATGGTGTCAATCACGATCGACACTTTTTGCGCGAATTTCAGCGAGATTTCAGTCAATCAGGGTCCTATCCGTTGCAAGGGACACGTGTATGCGCGAATTTTCCTGTCAATCATCAAAATTCAGTCGGTCGCGATCGATGGTGTCAATCGCGAATGACAGAGGTGTCGGTCGTGGCTGTCGATCGCGATCGATGGTATCAATTGCGATTGACAGGGTCAGTCGGTCGTCTCTGTCGGTCGTGATCGACAGAATTTGTCGATCGTGGCTGTCGGT